>JBBMKB010090396.1:0-11353 GCA_037833945.1 Alaria marginata
GGCATAGATGTGCCACGGGTTTGTTCATCGGATTGCAGTTTCAGTTTGCTCAAAATCATTTTTTTCGGTGAGGTATAAAGCTCCTCAACTGAGGAGCTTCAGAAACAAAACGATGAACCTCTCTATTATCGTAGAATGTGTCGTCGGGTTGCAGTCACCACCGAGTTAGATTGCGAAACATACCTGGTAGTTGACTATGGAAACATATTCCATTCTGAGCGGCAAAGTTCACTATATCACCTACCTCGGGGTTCGTGCTTGTTCTACCGACCCAGTGTTCAATAAGGTCTACTCGATGCTCGTTCTCGAGAATTCGTCGGGTTACAGTCCGAACCCGTTAGGATTGCGAAATAACCTTAATTGTGGAATTTTGTTCAAGCGTGAATCGCAAGGCACCTATAGCACCCCCATCGCGGGGTCGCATTGGTTATAGAAACTCTCACAAGGCCGTAGCCAGAGTCCTGCCGACTCAGTGATCGATGCCATAAACGTTTGCAGTCAGTGCTCAGTGGTATGGAGTAGTACTGAACCTGAAACATGACATATAGCATAAAGAAGCTGTCTAAACGCTAGCACCAGTGCGTAGGAGAGCCCTGGCGTGGGTCGGGTGTTGGAATACCTCCCAAACTGTCTCGCGATTTTGATCTGCCCCTCGACCATAAACTTATCAAACCTATTGGCACCATTTCTCTTACGTTAAACACCACTGTGTTAAAGGTGCTGATCTCGACGGATCTAGTTATGATGTGCCCCAGCTCGTGCTGGTTCCTTTTTCAGCGGCATTGTAAAGTAGAAGCTCGTTTTTAACTCGTAATCATTGGTTCCTCCGCTCTTACCTAACTCCCATCAGTTGGTCCCGGCAGAAGTTAGATGCAAATGAACGAGTGTAAGAAGTTGAAATCGAAATGCCCTATGCTTTTGTGCGAAAAAAGAATGAAAGCACGTACTCAGGGGAGAATGGAAAGCACCTATGACCAAGGCTTTTCCACAAGATTGCTGAGTGTGAAACATCGTACGAGTTGAGCTCAAATAAAAAGTGATAACAACAAAAAAAAAGGCAACTTCTCGCCCGTGGTTCAGCTTGTGGTAGTTCCAATCGTCTCGTGCGGTTTAAATTTTAGGTTCAAATGCGCTCGGATGAATCATGTAACATGTCTTGTGACATAATTATTGTGGTACCCATGCTCTATCGTCAATTCTTGCAGGCATTGATAATGGCAGGTCTGGCTCTCACGGTATCCCAGCTTGTGCCGATTCCTCATGTGATCAAAACGTTCGGGGCCTTGACCGGGCAGAGTATGGCGTGCCTCCTGAGCGTGCCAGCTTTCCTTTCTATCCCGTGCGCCAAATGCTTGAGCTGGAATGCGCCTAGCCTTTTCGTCGTCTCGGTGTCGAGCATCACGTTCGTCAGTTACTGCATGACATCGGTGAGAGCACAACAACACCCATGATAAATCAGGAGCATGGAGTAAACACGTTGCAGGGTACAAACCTCCGACTCGTACCAATGCGTTCCGGCTATGATACCAGTTGAGGGAGTGGTCTCGTGTTGATGTAGCGTTCGTCTGTCACGGTATGTCGTCAGTGAAGCCGTAACACCGCTGTGGTCAGTCCCGGCATGTCAGCCGTAAGAGCACAGCAATCGTCATGGTAAAATCGAGAGAAATACAGTCGATTTCGAAGAACAATATACTCGGCGGGTCGAAGCGTAGTAAACTGCACCCCGAACCGTTGTGACCCGGTGATGTGCCCAGATAGATATTGGCGCCGCGTTGATGTGACAGACAGGTTATTCCAAAAATTGTAGTCTTGTTCATGTCTCGGTTCAAACGCCGGTATTGCTGACGATACACGCAGTAGCGATGCTATAATGCTTCTGCGAACGAGGTCCCCGTCGAGCCCACACCGACACACCGCCCGTTGGAAGCAATAAACATCTCCATATTACACGTTGTTCTGTTAGTGATCGGCATGTGAAGCTATAAAACGTACAGACCCTGGTTAATCACAGTAACGTTAGGGCGTTTACAACGATCGAACACTCTTGCTATTCACACAGCAGGTCGCTTTATACTCACTTTATTAGCTGTACGCTTGCTTGAACGCAGGAACACAGTATATGCGCCAAACCAATCAGCTGTACATTCGTAGTACAAACCACACCCAACACGGGTCCCAACTCCCACGTGCGTGTTACACCAATCAGCTCAGCACTACGTTGATCGTGGCATCCACCAGCATGGTCCCAGCCAACATGCGGGCAAAGCTAGGCGGGCTCTTCGCCATGGCGGAAAGCGTGGGAAGAATACTCGGCCCACCTGCCTACGCTACCACCTTTGCGTGGTCTATCTCACCCTCAGCGAGCGAGTGGGCAGACTGCCACTTTATTTTCTACGCTTCTGCGATCACCATGCTCATGGTGATTGCCGTGGGCTGGAAGTCTCTCGCCCTCGAACGCTTGATTCGCTCCGGCAACGGTGGCTATGCAGGCGTCGCCGTGGGTTTGGAAGACAAAAAGCACAACCAGTCGGGTTCCGCATCCGTGGTGCACCACGCGGGGGGAAATGAGGTCAACTTGGTGTGATCAGCAATTCATTGGTATTCTACGCGTCTACAACTGCTATGCTTGTGATGGCAGTAGTGGGCTGAAGACGTGGACAACGAGCAATGGTCAATGGCTTCGTTCTCTACTGTCCACTGCGCTAGGGTGGAGGGAGTTCACTTGGTATGAAAATGTGGAATGTGACGCGTCTGCGACTACCATGCTTGTGGTGTCATCGGTAGGCTTGAAGGCTCTCACCCCTTGAAATGTTGATTCGCCCTGCAGAGGGTAGCGATGCCGGCGTTGTAGTTGCCGTAGAAGGGTAAGATCAAGACTGTCCGAGCACTTTGTTCGCTGTGCGGTGCATCACGCGGGGGGCAGGAAGAAGGTTGATTTAGTATCCCCAGTCAGAGTGCATCGCGTTAGTTGTACGAGATCCTTCAGGTAATGATGAAGGAGATAACGTCGTGCGTGTGACGAGCTTCGAAGGATGGCTACTACGCCGGTGTTCCCGTTTGGCTGTAGGGGGTACATAATATGTTTGGTCGGCTTATTGGTCAGCGTTAGTCACGCGGGGGGCAAGGTAGTTGAAACTTGTGCAAGCAGTCAGTGGGAGTGCATCAGGTTGGTTCTCTCAATTACCTTACGATCAGATAGGGATATAATGTGCGTTGTTGGTGCGGCAGGTTACTTGTTACGATGTACCGGTATTCCCGTAGCCGTAGTATACAAAGCTCACGATTGTTCGGATTAGTTGCGAGTCTTTGTCAGCGGTGTATCATTTCGGGGGGGCAGGACGTTGACATTGTTTGATATGTAGTGCTCGCACTACAGGTTTCGATTCCGACTATTTTGTCGACCCGGCAACTCCTTTGGGTGCCGTTTCTCGTATTCGGACCTAATTTCTGTGTACCCATCTAAACAAACGTCGAGCGTATGCGGTATTACCGAGCGCCTATTGAGAGCATGAATCTGCACATGCATCACCGTGCTACCCGCCTGTCTCACAACTGTTTGGAACGAGAAGTTTCCGTCTTTTTCGTGACCTCCGTATACTCTCGCCGGGGCAGGGAGGAAGTTGACACGGTAAGACCAACAATTCGGTGACCATCGGGTCGCGTGCTATGATAGACGTAGAACATTTTGCCTACTCGTAATCTATTTCCCGAATGACGGGGCTCCTCAACCTAATGTCGTCGAAAGGATATTCTTGTTTTGCTATGTGGTTTTGGTATGCTTAGGCCATGAGTTTGTTCATCGGGTTGCACTTTCATGATTCTCAAAATCAGTTATCGACTTACTAATAGTATGGAGCTCCTCAAGTGAGCAGCCTCAGAAAAATAAACTTTGCACTTGTACAATAGCACGTATCTCGAGTTCTGTTTCCCTCTATGAGCTAGACAAAGGTTATATGGTGGGTGTTCCTTGGGCTCTTTCAGAACCGCATTCAAATGTTTGGGTACACCCATTTAGGGATTGATGCAAGCGGCGTGTTACGAATTATGATTTATTGTTTTGTCCAAACATATCTCTGAACGACGAGGCCCTTCAAATTAAACTCGTCGAAATGTCATTCTTGGTTTTGCAATATATAGTTGGTGTTTTTGTAAAGGATTTTGGATCTGGCTCCCGAGGATCTAAGTGATCATCATCATAATTCGGTCGCTCACGTACGGCAGTTCATGGATAGGCGCACACACGAGGAAATAGCTAGGGGAAAATAACCGAAAAACCCATATTAACTTGAGGGTTGCGATACACAAATGGTTGATATGTTGCCATCTGCCTGTAAGTGTGTATATATGTCTGCAGCCGGCCTAGAACGCACATTGCATGAAGCACACTGAACCAATTTCAATGAGCCCGGGGTCGGATGAACCTCGAAGGTAGGGAGAAGATACTCTCGCCGGTGTCATGTCAAGTAAGTCATCAAGAGCTCGTAAATGAAAACTCGATTTCAGTCTTGGGGATCTCACCTCTCGTGATATCATCTCGCCCGAGGGTCAAAACAATAAATCTAAGGTGGTGGGAATAAGTTTGATAAAGAACATAATGCCTTCTATGTGAGGTCAAGAGGAAATGTCACAGACTCGAGCCCTTCATACCACTGCTTCATACCAGTGTCTGCAAGGGCCACCCCGATGTACTAACGCCCCAGTCCGCAGCACTCAATTTCGTCTGGTGAAGCTCTGTGAGCGGGATACTCATGGAGCCGGCGAACGTTATGGTTTGGCCAATTTTGTGCTTCGAGCATCGATTGACGCGCACTAGTTTGAGCATCCGCACACCCCTAGAGACACCTCCGCACCGCGAGCGCCATATATACCCCACTACGAGAGAGCTTAGCAGGCATGCTTCTGTAGTTCTATGTCGCGGCCAGGGCACGCACGACCAGCTTGTGAGATTCTATGGCTGCAGTTATAAAGAAGTCGGGCACATTCCCACATCCTATCACAATTGTTTGTTCTGACGAGGAGAGAAGATTGTTAATATTTCGAATGGTTTACTCGTGTACGAAGCAACCGGCCGTGGACAACTTGTTGTTGGATGTTTTGTGCAAACCAGTCACACAATCGATGCCCGGCACGAGTCGTCGTTAGGTGGCAAAACTACTCCTTACACCCCAGAGCACATTGTTACAAGTACTCGTAGGCCCTCGACGCCCTCGAGCTCACCGAACACTCGCTTACATGTGTGGCGTGTGGTGTGTGGGGAAGGTTTCTCTAATCGTATACGAAGTATGTGATACCCTGACTTATAACTGGTTCAAAGTGCAAACCTGTTATATTCGACACAAGCAAAAACCCACATCCCCCCTGCGTGTTGCACATTCATGGCAACGTCCATACAACCCAAACGTCAAAGCACCCAAAACATGCTTGATGGACCGAAAAGCCCAAGAAATAATGTACCTCCCGAAACTCAAAATACCATAATCCAGAAAGCAATTGTACCTCCCAATAACTAAAAAATACCGCAATACCAAAATGAAAAAAAAAAGTATGCATACCTCCCAAAACGTCTAAATCCAAAATCCCGAAAACCAAAATTATTGTACCTTCCAATAACTCAAACCTCCAAAAAGCTCAAGTATATCAAAATCCGAAAACCTAAATTAGTGTACCTTCATAAACGCAAAACACCATCAAAACAATTATTGTACCTCCCAACAACTCAAAGTACCCGAAATAATGAAATAACGAACATTGTACATAGTACCCGGTACCAGTTATGCTTTCATTTATTGGAATCAATAACTAGTCTCAAGTCCACATTCTTCTAACTAACTGCTGTATAGTGCTAGCCTCCCAAATCTGCTATCACTATGCTTTCCGGTAACCAACACGCAGTGTTCCCAGTCGACGTGTTAAGTAATCAGATTCACAATGCAAGGTTTTCGGGTTAGGTCTCACTAGACAACGGTTGAAGAAGCCATGGACCAATTACTTTTCGCAGGAAGGGACTTTGACTAGTTCTATCGGTTGGTTCCCATTAGACTATGTCTGGAAAAGCCATTGACCTGTTTTGTATAGTACCTTAACCCCAATTTCCGAAATAATCAAGCATAGCATACATCCGTTCGAGATAGTGTAGTCTAAACGCGCACAATATATATTGTTTAGTTTCTTAGCTGAAAAACAATAAACCAAGTACCGCATATTCTTAAAATAGCTCGAAAATCAACATTCTCGAATTTCTTAGCTTATAACATTATTCATATAATGTATAAAGTCCTGCCACGTAGTTGGCACCTGGCAGCCTAACGATAAGTTTCCCATCACCAGTAATTTCATTTCTTTTCGAACTAAACTATTACCAGGTACTGCAGTGACATATCAAACATACACCCGAATCAGCAAAGAATCAATCATGAAATCTACTCCGATTATTCGACCACACGTTTTTCCGATGATATTTTCTGGTCCGATTTTATCTTATGGTAAGCTTCTCTAGTCGGAGAAAACAGAAAATTGCCTTCACCCTATTAAGAAGGGGCGGGGGGGGGGGGGTTGGGGGGGGTACTCGAATACTATTGTTGCATTATTTAAATTGCTTGTCATGCCTTAATACAACGTTTCCGACCGTTCGTTCTTGGTATCGATTCATCCATACTACGTACTGCATACCAGGCGAAAGCACCAGAAACGAGACCAAGAAAAACGAAAACCAAGTCAACAATAACATTCGTTCAAGAGCAAATGCTCGGTAGATAGAGATCGTCTATTTTTCTCGCACGCGCGCCCCCCGTAGCTGAGTCAGACGCCGACCAGCCACCCTGCACCCCAGCCCCATGAAGGTGCCGTTTCAAGACAAAACCGTACCGGTCACAGCTCGCTACCAAGCGCTTCCGTCCGGCCTACCGCTGTCATTTGAAGGAGGCCAAGGGTCCTTGGCGGGAGTAGGCAGTAGCTGCGGCAGCGGCTGCGATGCCGGCTGCTGCTGGTGTTTCTCCGGCTCTGGCTGCTCGCTCACTGGTCTCCCTTCGTCGCTCCCCTCGTTTCCTACCCGACCAAACGCAAGATCCAATCTCGAGATCAGACTTTCCATCTCCTGTTCAGTACCAGCCTCGTCTGCCACGGGCTTCCACTAGTCCTCTAAATTGTCACTGTCCTCCCAAAAATGAACCCGCTTCTACTCCACGCTTTCTCTCCGACCCACAACTACGATGTTTTCTGCTGGGCTCATACCAGGCTCCTCCCGGGGCCCGTCCTGAGGCTGCTGAATCATGCCCCTTTCCATATCCTCCAGCTGCGCCTCTTGATCCCACCAATCCACAGTAGTAGTCTTCTTTGGCAGCTGCTGCTGCTGCTGTTCCTGCTGCTGCTGCTGCTGCGGAATGCGCACTGACGGCGGCACGGACACCATCGCGGAATGTTCGCACACTGACGGCGGCTTCAAGTTGGTCCGGCTCGACGACGGGGCCCTGCTTGTTTTGGCTGGTGCTCTCTCCCTGTATTCTCGGGCCTCTGCTTGTGCTTCGCATGTCTTCTTGGCGGTATCTCGCTGGCGTTGTGATGCCCACATGCGTGCTATCTCTCTGGCTCGCACCTGCCGACCTTGGCCGTACAGGTGAATAGCTGCCATTGGTTCTTCCGACTAGGCGGCTTCGTTTCTCCAAGTCCAGATCGAGAAGTCCCATTCCGGTGGCTTCTGCATAAGCCTGTATCATAGCTTCCGCGGAAATCGGGAATCCTTTCATCCCTTTCCGCCCCCTGGCTGTAGCTCGTCACTCGATCCTGCGGGAACGGCTCTGGGAGTGGTTCGGTCATACTCCCTGCTTGTTCTCCTCTGGCGTGGACTCGCTCCCCCTCTCTCCTGACCGCGTCCTCTTTTCTGGCGGCGGCACGGGCGTCTGGCTGGGCTTGTATTAGAACGGCTGCGATATGCTCCTCGAACTGCTGGCGGAGTTCAGAAAACATAGTTGCGAAGTCAGCTGGTGTTTTCATCCTGCCCTAGTCCCTAGCGCTCGTTTCCTTATCGATCGGTCGACGCTAGCATCATCAGTAATACGGGCGCTGGGGGTTACGTTGGATCACGAGGACGGAGTTCTCGGTGCCAGAAGTGCCATGAGGTAGTGATACAGGGTCGATTGGTGTACGCCTGTACACTTGTGGAGTGACAACGAGAGGCATGCCTGTCCTCCGTCCGTGATTCCCACGTGATTCCCAATTCTTGGGAATCACAATGCCGTTTTATCATTATTCCTGTTCGGGAAACCATGAGTTCCACCGCATCTCCGTAGATGACATACAATTAAACAACCTTCAGAACAAACTAAACAGGTTTTGACACAAGCAAAAACCAACAATGTCATTTTCATTTTCTGGGTTGTGGGAGAGAGAGACTTCTCCCCTTGGACAGATACACCTATCACAGCCTCGGGCAATCTACTATGTATCTCGCCTACACATTTACAAATAATAAGCTAAGAATGCCTGGCTTGGCTGACTAGTCCACCGACTATCTCATGTCTGCTCACGTTGTCAGCGAGAGCCCTAGCTCGTTTGCATTGCGCGTGCGTTTGCTATTCTGTACGCGACGAGCTTCACACGGGAATGCTCATGAGTACTTGTTTATATGTGGTGCAAATTGTACTCTGACCCCGATTCTCGACACAGACATGCCTCATTATCTCTAACAAGAAACGTCACTCGTATTACGTGAGTATACTTACAGTATTAACCAATCCACAACAAGAACAACAACAACAGCAGCAGCACCGGTGGGGTCGCGGGGACGCGCGTCGTGCAGGCACGTGTCCTCTTTGGGAGCGCTCAGGCTATTGCGAAGCTTCCGATAAAATAAACTGAACGAGGGAGAAAACGAGGGAGAGCAATATTACTTACCAACTCGGTAAGACCTGGCACAACCCAGCGACGTGCATACGACAAACGAGTCGATACAACACTATTAATACTGAACCACAACAACAACAGTACCGGCGAGGTGGCAGCGGACGTGCGTCGTGCATGCACCTGTCCGCGTCCGGAGAACTTAGGCTATCAAAATATGAAAGAAAGGAAACGAAAATAGGGCAAAACCGGACAAATCGACACGTTGGTATTTTTGTTGATGTACAGCAGACGGAGGAGACGGCGGTGCTGCCGGGGAATGGCAAAACCAAAAAACCCAAACATCCACTGCAGCACTGATCCAGGACGTGACACGCAGGCTCAAACGTTGCGCCCGAACATGCATTGCTGCGCAAGGCCGAAAAGGTTTGAAGGGATCAGAATAAAGCAGGAGATGGGAGAGAGAGAAGGCAAAACCGACAGAGCTGCGTAGGACCAGCGGCTGGTGCAGCCATGGGTGGGTGCGGCTTGGGGTTGGGTTCGAGGGGAAACGTTGAGTAAAGCACAAGGTAAGAAGGATTGGCTGGTCCGAGTGGTCTTGAAGGGGAAAAGGGAGGTGGAGAGGGTGTGGAAGTATTCTAGGTACCGCAACTACCTGTTCCTCTCCTCGATCCCCCACCTCATCCCCACTGGCTCCCTCCACCGGCGGGCATGGCCACGGCTGCGCTGGCTGCGTCAGATGCGACGGTCTTTATGACTATGTTCTTACTTTCTCTACTTCCTCTGGAAGGCTGCCCTCCTGCTGTCCTTGCGCGGGCTGTGGAACCATACCCCGTTCCATGTCCTCCAGCTGTGCGTCTTGAACAAACCAGTAACTAGTCTGCTTTGGTTGCTGCTGTTGCTGCTGCTGCGGCTGAGAGCTGCCCTGCAAAAAGGGGACTGACGGTAGTGATACGGGCAACGCTGCGGAAATCTCGCACAATGACGGCGGCTTCAACGTGGTCCGACCTCACGGTGGGGCGCCGCTCATTTTGGCTTGCGCTCCCTCCCTGTTTGTCCGGCCTCTACTTGTTGTTGGCTCGCCTCGGCGGTTTCTCGCTCGTATTGTTGTAACTCCTATGGTATCTCCATAGCTCGTCTCGGCTCTCTCCTGGCGGCGCTCTCTTGACGGGCAATGGCGTGCGCTTGTTAGACGGCTTGCAGTACTACTGCTGCGAAATGATTCTCGACCTCCTCGCGCATTTCCTCTGGTACCCTGGCAAGGGTAGCTGGGCTCAGCCTGTACCCCTCTGAGCACGAGTGTCTCTGATGCATCGCACTAGCGTACGTGTCGATTGATTTATGCTGCTGCTGCTGCTGGCGATGGTGCTCTCGGTGGTGGTGCTGTGGGTCTCGCCATTCCTCGGCGGTCCAATGCCCAAACCCGATATCGCAGTCTTTCTTTTGCTCTAGCCATGCTTCTAGATTATTGCCCTTACTCAGGGCTTGTCGGCCTCGACGACGAAACCCGCCATAATGCTCAAAGACCTGAACTATCACCGACTCTCCCTCGGTACGACCTCCCGTGGCTTGCAGGTCACGATGCGTCACACAGCATCCCGGCTCATTTTCCTGCAGTACCCGTAAGACTCGTACGCTGGGTGAAACCGAGCACGGGGTTAGCTCCCTCGCGAAGAGGGCGGAATGACGCGCGGCTCAAGCCATGAGGCGAGCACGCCGGAGAAGACCAGATGTATCGTATTTTATAAACGAGAACGTTGGACAAAAGGAACAACAGGAACCTAAATAAAGTGAAATCATGGGCGCCTGTCGCGCATGAATCACGAGGTTCATAGTAAAGAATACATGACCATTCAAATGTCATCTACGTAGGACTATGGTGTCACACCTGTCATAAACAATGCACAACAACAAAATAGATCACGAACCGAGAACCAGATGTGCACTTGGTTCTAGATGATGGCTATGTTCAGCATTTTCAGGGCTGATCACGGGTCATGACCCGATTCGCGGGTCGGGTCAAAAGGGGGTTTCAAAATGTCGCGGGTTGGGTCGGGTCGGGTCAAGAAGATTTGAAATCGCGCGGGTCGGCTCGGATCGGGTCCAGAGGTTTTAAAATGTCGCGGGTCGGGTCGGGTCGGGTCGGGTCAGGTCAAGAACTTAAAAAATATCCCGGGTCGGATCGGGTCATGACCCGCGAGGTACGGGTCACGTCACGGGTCGGGCCACTTTGACCCGTAACTGGTTATACTCCGACCCGCGTGTCGGACCCGCAGACCTAACCCGCGGACCCACCACATTGCTCCCTATCCGAGGGCCTTTATGGTACTGATACTCCTTTTTGATCATGTTCGTAAGTTTACACGGCGCCGAAATGTAAATGTTCATGCCTAGGCCCATCCATATCCATTGCACCCAGGCCACATACTACTGCGGGGTAAAGAAACACAGATTATCTGACTTTCGAAGTGTCGACCAGTGCGTCGGATCCACGGGTCGAACCCGTGGGTCGGGAGAA
>JBBMKB010090407.1:0-11352 GCA_037833945.1 Alaria marginata
TATTTCATGTATGGTCATAACCCTTTGGACTATCGACTCTCGCATCTCCACAATGCCGGGACGATTTACGTAGGGTTTTCACCGACCAGGCAGACATTCCTTGCACCTGGGAGGGGGGGGGAGGGGGCTGCAGAAAGGTGCGACTTTAGCAATCGGCACAACGGCCGTTAGAGGAGGACTTCAAAAACAAAACCACACTTTGAGGGACAGCCACTTGGCCCCCCATTGCCTTCTGCATGGTCGACAGAAGGAGGAGGGGAGCAGTCATTTCATGCGTAACCGTAGTCGTATGCACATTGACCCTCGCACCGCTACATTGCCGGGACGGAGCACGCCGGGTTTTCATCGACCAGGCACAAGCGTTGCTTGCACCAAGCGCGAGGCACACCGTGAGGTGTTCGGCTAGTCGCATGAAAGGTGAACTGCATCCTACTACGAAACAACCCCTTGTCAGGCGGAAAAAAAGCCCCTTGCGCATGCTTTCTTGCAGGGGGACGGGGGGATATTCCAGCAAACACCACGTAGGACTCCTGCATTTACCGCTGCAGTTACCGCCGAAATAAAATGCCGCGGTTAATTCTTTACCGCGAGTTAGTTGTGAACAACGTAGTTTCTTGCGCCATCCGCCCTTTCCGCCCTCCGCCGAGGACAACGGAAGGTCTCCCGCCGGCTGACGTCAGCAACAACGCCGCCCTTTCGGATGCCCTGCGAGTCCATCACCCCTTTCGCGAGGTGCCGACGAGGTGCCGATCTCACAGATATGACCAATAGAGAGCTCGAGTTCGGCTTTTGACGAGCCCGAGATTGTTGTTGGGGGGGTTGCGAAAACAGCTTGTTGGGACGATCCGCAGCAGCCCGCTGCAGGACAAACCGAAAAGCTTGTTGTGACGATCCGCAGCAGCCTGCTGCAGGACAAACGACAAAAGTGACGCAAGAGAGAGAAGCGAGCGTTAGGCATGTTTTGGCATGAGGCCGCGTAGGGCAGCCTTATTCTTGTCTAACCTAAGACTTGCTTCAGTTGCGAACACAGTCGTCGTGGTCCCGCGATAGCGCGGAGCCCTTTACTGCGGGGGCCCCAGTTTAGTGCGGTGATAATCGGTTGTCACGACTTGCTCATCCTATAGAACTACTACTGTGCTGCACCGTCCATCCCGGGATAGTGCGGGGTCCCACTTTAGGGCGGGTATGGTCGTCTGGCAAGGCGCCGCACTAATGAGGGACCACGCCTGTATATATATATATACTTCGTGTGTGCCTAATTTTTGGCGCGCTTTATATGTTTTCCTGAGGCGTTCTTCCACTCCAGAGAGATTGCAGCCTGTCTTGAGACCCCCGTATCAACTAGATTATGGCGAGGAGTTAGTATGACAATAAACCATGCATGCATCGGCCAGATCGTCATCTAGATCATCTACATCACCAGACCCTGTATATTCCGTCGGGAGATGTTGCACAGGATCTGTCTACGAAGTATGTAGCTGATGCAGGTCCAACTCAGGAAACACGTTCTACATCATGCAGGTCGCGTACGGCTGGCTTCCCACGCGGTAACATGAGCTAAACCGTACAGGCCTTCCCTGGCACATACATGCTGCTTTAAGCAGTGTTGTAGTCTACTTAAAAGTATAACACCATTTTGTTTCTGAGACTCCTACGTTGAGGGGCTCTGTACCCCACCCCCAAAAACATTGATTTCGATAAAATTGATATTAATAGTGCAACCCGAGGAACAAACCTATGGCTTACCAGGTAGGTGGTAGCAAAGAGTTCATATTTGCAAAACAAAAAGTGTTTTTATCCGACGAATCTGGGTTAATAGGTTAGGAGCCTCGTCATTCACAAAACGCTTTTGGCCAAAAAGTGCTATACTAATAGTAAGTAATACCTAGTCTATCGTAGCACTCGTTCCCTGAAAAATCTGGATAATCAGGTGGGGATCGGTGATCTGTCTGACGTGTGCAACCATGGAAACAGCTCGCTCCGGGACCATCCCCGGGTTTCCTAAGAGAACGCATGCCTTTTGTCATATTCGGATGTATACGTAGTACGACTCGCCTGCCCGGGTGTCTGGTGGACTATCCATATCATTCCGCCTCCGCGTGCTGCGGTAGGAAGCCGGTTTCGCAGTCGGGGTGCAGCTGCTCCTTCAGGAGGGCCTCCGTCTCCTCCGCGTCTGACGCAAACAACAACAAAACACATGTATGATATTTGTGGCGTTGAACTGAATGAGGTGTGATTTGATTGTAAAAAAAACTTGTGATTTTTATTTTTTTAAAGTGTAAAAACATCTTATAAAAAAACTTGTGATTCATATTTTTTAAAAGTGAAAAAACATCAGCTGCCGGCACACAACCAGTCAACTTTGTGACGCTGCGCCGCATTGTGCCGCGACACGCCAATTTGCCGCATGTTGCCGCATTAGTTGCATTGGAGAGCAATTGACCTCTACCAACAACGCAGGCTGCTCCTTAAGAAGCCCCCCCCGTCTCCTCCGCATCTACTATTGATAGAATCAAAAATTAAAATGGGAGATAGATAAAAAGGGTGATTTTCTAAAACAATGTCAAATGCGTAATCTGTCTGTGAGTTCGGCCGATTGAACGGTCGATACTATACTCAAGTTTGCAACCTGCGTGATAAGTCGGCCGTGCGTGCTGTACCATTAATAGTAGTGTACTTGAAAACTGCGGTTTTGCGGAGTTGTAGAGAGAAAGGGATTTCGTGCCCGCAGTTCTCTGATTGGTCAATTGTTTAGGTTGGATTTTTTTATTGGTGGAAAATCCGTGGTTGACATTTGTCGTCATCCGGAATCGCGACGTCACTTTTTGGAGAAAATAAAAACTTGGAAAAGTGGCCGTGGATGATGACGTCAGTCTTCCTTTTTCGGGAAATTGACCGGAACTACATATTTATATACAAGGGAAAATCGTCGATAGACTCTGTAAATATTGAACAGCGGTCTTAACGAGCTCCGCGTTGTACCGCATTATTGTGTGCCCCATTTACAACATCGGAACGCGATTGAACACCCCTATCAACCTAATTAGGCTGTTCAGCTCTCCAGCTCTACAGAATCAAGGTGGTGTTTGTTGTGAATTTCTGCCGCAATGATGTCATCCAGACGCGATTGAACGCCCTTGTCAAAGTATGTGGTTCAGCCATTGAGACCCCAATAGAAGGGTGGGAGCTTGTGGCGTCTTGGTGACCTCCAAATCCCAATGAACGTGTCGGGCTCTATATATAGAACGAATAAAGAAGCGTAACCTCACGGCGAGTTTGGCGTCGCGCCTTGACGGCCTCCAAACGCTGTTGAACGCTCAAATCGGTTAGTTCACTGTTCGGCGGTCCAAACTATTATGCGCTGTTCGGCTCTCCGGAAGGAAGAAAAGACGAGTAGTGGCTTTTGATGTTTTCGCGCACCACGTCTCTTGACGTTTTCGCGCACCGCGTCTCTTGACGACCTTGTTACCGACCTTGTTTCAGCTACTACTACTACCACCGTACCAGTTCGGCAACCTACTGTGCAGGAACAGCGGACTGAGCGGTGACCATGTTGGGTATCAGCTACTTTAATAGTACTATATAGATTGAAAGTACCATTTGCGGGGGGCCATAGTAAACAGGACCAAATATTGTTAGCAAACCAAGGGCAATATATAGGTTTTTGTGAGTACCGTGGGTACTAATTACTCGTATGTCCCCCCGTAATACTAACGGTAGCAGTTCGGCAATCCGCCAACTGCACAAGGATTATTAGGGTTAGTGGACTGACCCATGAGCACGTTGTCGGCGACCACGAGCGACTTGAGGTGGATCAGCCCCCCCAACGCCGGCGGAACCAGACCTGCCAATAAAACGATCCACACCACAGGAAGAGAAGAAACGAAACACATCAATCGACTTTCTGGGAATGCTTGTTTATGTGACGTGAGTGATCGACGATGAAGTTCTTCATCATGCTGCCTGCACATTGGAGCCCAGCAAACACTCGCATGAGATGGCCTCTTCCCAGGGATATGACTAAAAACGATTTGACATATGCACTCGTAGAAACACACGCACATGGAATGCTCGAACGATATCGGGCGGTTCTTCGGCGGAGGAGGAAGAACCTCGTCAGTCACAAATGCTTTGACGAGAAAATGCTATTAATATGATGGTACCCCTCCCCTGTCACAGCACGAACGTATTTTTTTTTGCGGACGGTGCACGCTCTGCACGCGACGTTGTAGCGCGCGCGTTGTCAAGTAGGTAGCCGTGGTTCGATCTCCACCCGCACCTTCCCCGTGGATCGAAACAACACGCCACGCGTCGGGCAGATGGCGTTCTTCTAGCTCCATCTAGATCCTGTACCGGTCGTCATGGTAGTATGTGGTCCAGGATCTGTGTGGTACATATCTAATCCAGGAAACACACACGTGCTAGATCATTGGGACCATCCGGCTCTCACCCGGCAACAACATATATATAGGTCATGTTTTATAGGTCACATAAACAAGAAATGGATATGTCAGCCACGAAATTCGTCGATAAATGGTAGGGATCTGATCTTGTCCAGTGTGTGAAAACACTCTATATCCAATGCCTCATATTGCACTACTTCAGGATATTCGCCATTGTCTACACTTTAGGGAGGCCCTATGTAGACTATAGCGACAAGCCGCGAGGGTCCCCTACTATTCAAGACGAAAAACACAACCAACCGTGGCTCTCACCCGTTAGCTTGTTGGTTCCAAGACGGAGAGACTTGAGACTCGCCAGATTGGCGAACTCTTCCGGGATGGCACCTGACAGAAAACCCAAAAAGAAAAAAACAAACACGCTAGCGCTGTGAGTTTGCTCATTACAAATCGTCGACTATTTCGAAATAGTTATTATACAGTAGTCGGCTGGGTATTAAAGTAAGCTATCATACGTGCAGTAATTCGCGGAGGTCTGCGTTCTTCCCGCATATTATCTGACGGCAACAACCACAATAATATCAAAATAGAAGGGCAGTGTGATGGCTGACTACGATATAAGTCGCCGAATAGTTGTTGCCTGCCCAAACGAAGCCCTGTAGTAAATTTTACCTGTGAACTGGTTGTCGCTAAGGTCCAGCTCCTGGAGAGCGGAGAGATCGCCCAGCGAGCTGGGGATAACGCCTGCAAAAAAACCATGACGACAGCGTCGCACGGAGTGAGTGCATATACGGGAGGACGACGTAGGACGGGACGACAATGTCAGACGTTTTATTTCATTTCACCCCGATGGGGTCTTCAGAGGAACTGATTCCTCCATGATTTACAATGTGTGGATTGTTTTCCCCTGAGCAAGGCAAGGCATAGCGAGGGTGCGCTCGAGGGAGCGGGGGGTACGGTATCTAACCCCGCCTCCCCGGGTGACTCTTGCGAAAATAAATTTGAAAGCGTCGAATTGAGTGGGTGCATATCCGAGGATAACGCAGTACTGGACAATATTAGGCACTTTCTTGCACTCTGATAGGGTCTTTAGCAACACGGATTCCACCGCGTAGGGTGTGTGGTTTGCTTACCGTGGAGCAGGGCACACCGAGGGTAGGGGGGAGGGGGATACCATATCTGACCTACGCCCCCCCCAGGTAGCCCTTGAAAAGCTACGAGCGAAATACCACATTGAAAAGGTGCATGTCCGAGGATAACGCAACATTGAACAACGTTAGGCACTTTTGTTCACTCTTTGATGGGGTCTTTAGCGACACTGATTCCATCGTAAAGGCTGTGGGGTGTGCTTACTCTTGAGCAGGGCGCACCGAGAAGGGGGGGTACCTAAACTAACCGCCGCCCCCTAAACGATCTTGCGAAACCACATCGGAAATGCTGCATTGAGTGGGGGCATATCCGTGGACAACGAACGCTGTATTAGGCAATGTTCGGCACATTTGTCCACTCTGATAGGGGCTTTGGCGACTGATTCCACTGTGTAGGGTGTGGGATTTGCTTACCCTTACGTAGGTCACACCGGAGTGGTGGCAATCACCCCCTTCTACCTTAGCGTGGCTCATTGCTTGGATCAACTGTGCTACGGCACAGTAGCTGACTCAGACCCGACTCAGACCCGATATCTCGTCGTGTGCATCTGCGCACGAAGGCGGACAAGGTTCTGTGGTGGTTTCATTTTACCACGGCGGCTACTACAATAGGCGCGATTGCTTACCGGTAAGCCTGTTGCCAGAAAGGTCGACCGTTGTTAGCTCGCCAAGCGTTCCCAGCTCGGCAGGTATCGCGCCTGTGATATGAACATGGCATGCAAGGAACAATAGACGTGCGCGATAGATGGGATCGCCAGACAGATATTGTATGACTGGCTGCGTAGGTACACAACGTGGATTGCCATCCAGACAATTGGGGTGCACGGGGTGGGGTGTGTGAGGTACAACAGACGTGCGACAGCTTGGGTTGCCAGATATATGGCCGGTTGCGTAACATGGTGATTTTGGGTTGGTACAAGCCCCTGCAGTATTTTCACTGTGTGTAAGCGCTGTATGATATGTGCGTCTTTCACGCTTATACTATACCTGGTACCTGGCAGTACATGTGTGTGTTGTGGGTTTTCGTCCCATTATTCTGGGCGCCAGATGATTAGACGCACCAGCCGGGGTCACACAGGGGGAAGGTAAACACAGAAGATTTCTCTCTACCTTTCCTCCTGCGGTTCTTGCCTTAATTTTCATCGCGAGAGGGGTTCAGCCGTCCCTTTCCCTCGTCAACATTTTAAGTCGAATCAACTACTGTGACTACATACTACGTACCAGACTAACCGGTTGAATTGACTACTCGACTAACCGGTTGAATTGTCCAATGCACGCTTGTACTGTAGGTCGAATACAGTACGCGACAGCAGTTAAAAATCTCCAATTTTGGCAAAAGGTTCACGGCTGATTGTGATTCAACGTTGAGCACAGGCCCTTAAAGGCTATTGTATAGGATTTAGAGTAGCGTCCTTGCTGAGCATAAATGCTTATTAATAGCCGTAAATTCTTAAATTACATATAAAACCTCAGCCTGAAATTATTAACTGCCAATTTCTTAGTACTATTAATACGACGTACATCTGTGTATCAGTATCAGGCATGGTATCTGCTGCGACGCGACTCACCGGTTAAGTTGTTCTTCGCCAAGGATAAGACCTGCAGCGTGACCGCTCCACATAGCGACACAGGAATAGGACCTGCGGACATGACATCATGGCATCACACGTATGTTTCGAGAAAAATACAAACATACAGTGTTTACGTACATATACACATACCAGGTACGTACGTAATACAGCTCCACAGGCAAATACGTGACTTGAGGACATGGCATCACATCTATCTATGTTTCGAGCGCAATAACGATCCAATGTT
Source organism: Alaria marginata (assembly GCA_037833945.1). Lineage (NCBI taxonomy): Eukaryota > Phaeophyceae > Laminariales > Alariaceae > Alaria > Alaria marginata. The sequence goes on from JBBMKB010090407.1 coordinate 7,367, forward strand.
TACGTACATATCCGCATGTTATAGCTTCGCAGGGAAAGGACCTGAGGACGTGACAACGTATGCAAGTTTCGAGCGTAAAAACTGTCCTGTGTCTACGTACATGCACATTATACATAGCTCGATACGAGGAGGGCCTGAAGACACACATGTTTTGAGCGTTGAAACCGTCCAGTGTTTATGCTATATTATCATACATACCTGATACTATATAGCTTGAGGACCTCGAGGCATATAATATTCTCAAGCGTAATACGTAAACATCCTGTGTATACGTACACACACATACAGTATGCCCACAAGAAGACTAGGACCTGAGGACATCACACATTTCGAGCGTTTCAACCGCTCAATGGTTACTACTTACCAGTACATACAGGTTGTTCAGGCTTGTTTCGAACATTTCGGAAACGATGAGCTTTAGACGAGTAGACATATCGACCCCCCATTAGTTAAGAGCTTTAGGGGCTGCTACCATAGTCTACATCATCACCGTCCGATCAAATATTCAGATTCAGCCTGTGTTCGATATATACAACAAATACATCCGGCTATAAAAACAAAATTGGCTGGTTTTATTAATTCCAACGTCAAACCAGTTTCACTCACCAGTGAGCTTGTTTTCGCTGAGGTCCAGCTCTCTCAGGGACGGCAGCTTTCCCAGCTCGGCGGGGATAGCACCTGCAAAAACAAACACAGGGATGCATCATGAGTGGATCAGTCGTCGTGTGGACCGGACCAACAATTAACCCACTGCGACTTCAGGAGAGAGAACGTGTCGAATCAAACAACGGTTACTACTACATGATGATTGGCCACACAAAGCAGCCCAAGTTGCATGGGGTATAGGGGATAGGGGATGCGTCCAAACTGGACGATATGGAGCCACCAGGTTTGCGGGGAGCACGGTGAAGCTCGTACGTACTGCTGCATGCTCTTCCTCGGGGACGGCGGACACCAACAGGCATGCAGCGAGAACGGCGACCGTTCGCACGAAATTGGTCAAACGGGCAAACGGCGCCCGCGAACAGCGACCGCGAACGACAACCGTACATCTTAAAAGGCGTACAAATGTAACACATACAGGAGATGGAACGCTATAATAATAATCCCCTTCCGGGGGCAAAAAGGCTAAAACATACCACTCTGTCCGGAAATATAACGTCCGTTTGATTATAAATTTGAATACAAAACGTTGCTTATATTTACGTACAGATTGGTACCTGGTACCAGGTAATAAGGGTTTCCAGTATATATGGAAGCATCGGACTATTTTCATACTTTCCGCGAACGGCAGGAATTCTGCGAACGGCGGGTGGGTGGATTTGCGGACGCGAGCGTACCGCGCGTCCCTGCCCTTTTTGTATGCTTGGTCGCGAAGCATGGGTCCCACAAGGACAAAAGTCTTCTTGAACCCCGTCATTCAAGGTCGGCTGCACAAGGTAAACTGATTTACTGTTCGTAGGAAGTTCTAGTTCTTGTCATTCACTTCTTTTCTTCGCGATTGTGTTGAGGTGTTATAAGGCTTAGTTTCGGTAAGCAATGGGTTAACCTTTTGCAAGTGGCCAAACGGACTATTGTAGTACCCCACTCGTTCCTTACAAAATGGCGTCGTCGACAGACCTTGGGTTTTTGGGTCGTGAGTTCGAATCTCACCATCCACTAATAATTAACTTTTACGGCTTTCCCCATGGCGAACTTGACACATACTCTCCCCAGTAGTATCCCCAGGAAATGGAACCGCGTGGATATTGACACGTCCACCCGTATAGCCGGCCGACCTGCTATCCCCGCCGGTCCAGGGGGGGAGCGTGTTACAATGCTTAATTTGGATAAGCAGTTGGCTAAGCTTTTGCAAGTGGCCAAACGGACTAATGCCCCCACTAATACCTTAACAGAGGGTTATGTCGCTCGTTTCTTTGGAGTGCCGCTGGTAAGGTTTTAGCGTTGCGTCGCGGCAAGTCGACCAGGGCGGTATGGCGAGACGGCTCTCCACTGGTGCGCGCCTTGTAAAGCGCGTCACGGTTGGCGCGCTTAACTACATTTTCTGAGGGTTCTCGCTTGAGAAGGCTCTCAATACTTGACACGAAATACAATAAGGGCCTAAACAAAAAAACGAAAGCGCAAAACCGATTACCAGCCCCATGAACTACTGCTGTAGGTGTACAGCAAACGAATCACGTTGTGAGACACAAAAGGGTACTCAACGATGATAATATTGGATAGCACCTCAGTGATGGAACCCCATCCGCCAACTTTGGTTTAACCTAGTAGCGGTCGTACCCCTATATCGTAAGCACGTGTCCTGGCTGCCTGGGTTCGAAGGGCAACATGGCCGCCGCCGAGTGGACCCTGCCGTCGGCCTTCCAGGGATACGCCTCCGCGTACGCGCCGAAATATGGTTTAAATCTACCGCACCGGCTTTCAAGGAGCAGATCTCCGGGTGTTGCCAATCCGGAACTATTTCTCCGCGCGCGCGCGCCGAAATATGCTCGGAATCTACGCCGGCGTTGAAGGAACAGTTCTCCGCGTGTTGCCAGTGTCACAGGCTTTCGGGGGTACTTCTACTTCTCCCCGTGCGCGCCGACGTGGGCTTGACATATACGCCGGCCCTCAAGGAATAGCTCTCAGGGTGTTGTCAATATCGCAGGCTGTCGGGAATATTTCTCCGCGTGCGCGCCCGCTTGTGCTTGACATACGCGCTGGTTTTCGAGTAATAGCTCTCCGCGTACTGCCACGACTGTCGCCCAGTTCAGAGGACAGTTCTCCGCGTACGTACGCGCCGGAGTAGGCTTGCAATCTAATGCAGTAATGGTCCCTTTATACTGCCGGTTGGGTAGAGTGCCAGTTGCCGCTATAGTGCCTGTGAGCTTGCTAGGCACAGGTGAGAACAACGAGTAGTGGGTAGTACGCGGAATAGTGCCTGTTGCCGATATAGTGCCGGTCTTTCCGACTGGCACATACCAGGGGTGAGACAACTCGGCACCATGCCAGGGGTCCACAAGAAGATGACGAAGTACGGGCGGGGCCCAGGCCGGGGTCGGAGGCCTCCTGTAACCAAATACGTTCGTGACATGATCGGCGGTAGATGTCTTCCCCTAGCCGAGCCTGAATCCCGTGATAAAGGGGTTCGTATGTATATATATATATATACGTAGCGGCGTTCTTGTGGTGACAGAACATGCCTTTTTGGCCCTTTTGTAGCGCAGACTCGTCGGCTTACGCAAGGAAGGCACGTAAGACGCGAAGGAGCGTCTGAGGTAAGCCCACACGGGGGAAGGGATATAATAAGACACTATACAAGGCATGCATTGTTAATAACGGCCAGGAATTAGCGGCACAGCTAAATAACACATCGATCGGTACTACAGTAGAGGAAACAACAATGTTACTACTATATTAGCAGACGTCATGATTTACCTGACAGTTCGTTGCCGGAAAGGATGATGGCCTGCAGAATGGTTCTTCTCCCCAGCTGCTTCGGGATAGGTCCTGGAGGGGAGGAGGTAGGAATAAGGGCAAGAAAAGCAAGTGCGACATTTCCACGCATTCAAGCATTTGTGCATATGGCACAAACTAATTTTAATGAAAACAAGAGTAGGCTGTTTAGGTTTCAGCTGAGGTATGGTCGTTTTTTAGAATGGTTGTTTTTGCGTACACTACGGCGTACTGTAAATACATCGGAGTTTGGCGTACTCGATAACCTTGATCCCGAACTCGAACCAACATCAGGCGTGAACCACCACCACCACCACCACCACTTTGAATCACGAGCACTTCTTGCGCGCAGTTAAGTGCACCGAGGCACGAGACATCAGAACACTTTTTGATCTCGTGGGATATACGGCCATACCACAGAAATCTTCGAGCTAGATTGTGTCGATGGGTTAATGTGAGCACAGCCACATACCCAAGAACAACAACAACAGCAACAACAACAACAACAACAACAACAACAACAACAACAACAACAACAACAACAACAACAA
>JBBMKB010090418.1:0-11350 GCA_037833945.1 Alaria marginata
CTGGGCGGCGAACCCGCGAGGCCACGACCGGACAACAACGACGGACGACACCAACACCAACAACAACAACAACAACACCAACAACAACAAACACCAACATCAACAACTTTCAGTTTTAAATATACAGAGATACATAGCACACCACTGTAGAGGTAGGTGTAATTCGTACAAATATGACACAGCGCTGCCAATAAAACATCGAAGGGCAACACTGCACGGCCTTCGAGGCACGCGGGTCGCAGTTAACTACAACACATCATGATGGATATTAATTACCCGCGACCAACGTATATATCACACACACCCAGCTTGAAAACCTGAGCATTGACCACTATGCCAAGCGGTTCAAAAAGAGGCTGACGTATGAAATACATTTCAATTTTATTATTATTTAATTTGTTTCTGACGAAAGCGATAATTTTCATGGACAGCGAATGTTTGGTTTATGGTCGATGCTTTGATTGGGCGGGGCTTGGTCGTTATTTATCTACTTAGATTAGGCCGTGATGCCGTGATCTATGTCACCCTTCGACTATATGGTTGCTCGTAAGAATTGTGTAGTTCGTATCGCACACAAATCAAGTGCTGCGTCCCCAAAATGTGCGTGCGGGTCCGAACGTCAAGTTCGCGTACCTAAAACGTACAGCCAGCGATTCCAAACAATCGTTAAGTTCACATATTTTCGCATTAGGTTGGGGTCTATGCATATTGGCTGAGGTGACAAAAAGAAACAGAAACACAACAGAAACAATAGTTGATGATGACCAAGGGCTCATTTCCTGTGTATATCCTTGAAGAGACTCCCACGGTAATACCATAACAGTACCTTCACCGTCGTGCGTGGTCATATTTACGCCATTCATACAAGTATTCGGATCTCAAACTTTGGAACACTTCGCGCTATCTTTAATTATTTTGGTTGACTTCCGAATTTAACATTTTCCACGTCATCTCTGAACCCCTTCTCCCCCTTCTCGGAGCATGTGTGCCCGTGAATGCACGCCACACGTCAGCAGCACCAGCGCCACCATCAAATGCAGAACATAAAACGGGAGCAAATCACTACATCAAGCCAAATAAATAACGAAAGCGTCCTCGTACCCATACATCGTAGGAGAAAAACAACTTACACCGAGCAAGACCAGCAACGTCAACGAACAGCAGTAGCAGCAGTAATAGGCAGACACAAACTGAGCCAGCACGAACGAGCAAGTACTTCTGCTGTTTTTGGTTCTGCTGTTTGGGCTGGGGTGATTCAGTAGACTATACCATACAGTAATGTAGTACAACCGCCTCCTCCCCCCTTCCATCCCATCTACCGGTATTTCGGTTGACTTCTAGTTTTATCAAGCTCTTTTTTCGTGTCCGGAGTCCCACGACAAGTTCCGTCCCCCCTCTCTACACTGCGTACTTGCATGGTTACCACGACAATAGGTCACAATTTCCGTGCCTCCTCAACTCGAATCCACCTATGCGTACACTAGCTAGCGTACACGCGCCGGGCGCTTTCTGTGAATCGATTTTTGCATAAATCCTTCCCCTATAAGCTCCGGGGACTCGATCCTACCAAACGACAGTGGTCATTGCGAAGGTCACTCTCGAACTCTCGAACCATCGAAGGCGCCGTGTCATTGTAAAGCAACACGATAGTTGGTTCAGCAAAGCAACCGACGTAATAAAAACAATCGTGATTAATCTCCAGAGTCGGAGCGAGGCCTCTTGTTTTACTCATATCTCGGGCGTTTCTATCCCATACACCGCTGTATTGGGACGAAGCTGCCACAGCATCTGCGCCGCAAACACCACCTGACAAAGTAAGTTACAGTCAGTGTATGAAGTAGTCGCGACAAAAAAGCAAACCGTACCATGTGGTTTGCTGGTAACTGAGCACGTTGAAGAGAGCTTGGACCATTGGTCGTTTTGACGTGGGCCGCTGTCTTTTCGGCGTACGACAACATCCATGATATACAATTGTCCCCCACCAGTGGTCGTTCGGAACCAACCTGGGGTATATCCATGCCGCAACGAGACAAACACCAAAGATGTGACTAAACGAGAGACGCATATACCCAACTGCGTATATACGAGCGACGGGGTACGCCGCCGCGTAAGCAAGTCGGAAAGGGGGTACATGCTCACACCCCGCCTCTTATCACGTGTTTACCAGCTCTACACTGACGCCAAACTAAAAAAAAACACGCCGGATGGCTGGAAGGGGCAGTGACGTTTCGTCAAACGCCCCGAGGGTTCTGATCTTGGAGGGTGTGATTCGACCGAGCGTATAAAGCGTACTTTCTGGCGGAAAGCAGAGCCCCCCCTTGTCACAACTTTGTGTCGGGTGTATCCTTGCTCTTTTATACTCAGTTAATAACATTGATCTCTCTCTCTGAAGGTTACTTGCAGCTGGCACGAGAACGCGTGGTTAGTGACTCAAGACAGCAACACAGAACTCTCTCTTGAGTTATTCCCAGGCTGTCCAGATGAGTCGGTCTCATCAGGAGCTACAACGGGTGACATCGATAGGCTCGTACATTACCCCGAGGTCTTAATATCCCACTAGCAGAATCCCTCTCCAGCATGGAACTCTTCAATAATATGGAATGGATCGTGTATGTGTCGTGCTCCTGAGCACAATCAACATAACGGCAAAACGGTTACTGTTAATAGTCGACGCTCACCACGGCATGAACGTGTATTTTTCCCGGATCGTGTCCTCCTCATGGCCAGATACCCTCGCCACTGGAATGGCGTTCCATCGCGTCGTTTGGCCCCCGAAATCGATGTGAGTACGGGAACGTATTGCGCGTGGCGTCTGTCAATTCGTGTAACCTCATGACCCCTGTGATGCATATGGCACGCTCTCCAGCAGCTGCACTGTGAATGTCATATGTATCGCTTTCAACCGGCTATACGTAGGAGACGGACGTCTCGTGCTTACACAGTCCTCGTCATGGTTTGGGGATTTTTTGTCAATATCCGTCCATACTCGTCTCATATATAGTTGATGCGGTTGGTATACCCTTACAAAGTGGTTTGTTTACTTAAAAAAATCAATTAAACCTTTTGTCGTGAGTATCCTACAATTCAACCAAAGCTTTGTCGTGACTCTCCTACATCTCGATGCAATCATTTTGGCTTGTGATTCAACTGAGTGCCTTACGACACGCACAACCCCAATAAACGCAATGGATGTTTTCGCGTGACCAGGTCTCCTGTGATTGGGCTCCTTACAGTTTCCTACCTGATTCTCTTTCCAGCGTTTGTGTGGAGTCAAGACCTTCTATCCTGCCCTGCTGAAACCCAGACACGGTCCGTTACAAACACCAGTGACGCAGCTACTCTCGCGACTTTGCTTGAGTGCTCGAACGGCTTATTTACCGTGGATTGGTTTGGAGACGTGATCGTTTCGCAAACACTACATGTCACGGAAGGGACGTCGCTCAACATAACTGGAGCTTCTAAAGGTGCAACTGCAGATGGAGACTACAGTGCCCAGCTGTTTATTGTCGATGGTGCCTCTTCCTTGCATCTCACGGATATGGTCCTCGCCAACGGGCACGCGGAATCCGGCGGAGCTATCTACGCCACGGAACAAGCCAGAGTTTTGTTCAGCGGCAACACGACGTTTGCGGGCAACACAGCTGCGTCAAATGGAGGCGCGATATACGCAGATTCATCTACCGCCGTGTCTTGGGGTGGCGAGGAGACCACTTTTTTCAACAACTCTGCTTCATTCGGAGGCGCCATCTTGACGTTAGGCTCGTCAGACATTTCGTGGAGTAGCATGACGGCTTTCCTCAACAACTCAGCGGACACTTTAGGCGGCGCAGTTTATATCGGTGATTTCTCGGAACTGTCTTGGAACAGTAAATCGACGTTCGTGGGAAATACCGCTTTGGTCGGGGGTGCAATTTTCTCGGATGAATCAACGATCGTTTGGGATGGGGACAATACCACCTACAACAGCAACTACGGTATGTATTACGGAGGTGCAATCATGGCAGGCGGCTCGTCAACAGTTTCGTGGGATGCGATAACTGTGTTCAACGGCAACTCGGCAGATGGCTGGGGAGGTGCGATATATGCGAACGACTTGTCGAGCATTGCTTGGAGCAGCAGGACGACTTTCACGGCAAACACGGCTTGGACCGGGGGCGCGATTTACGCAAACTCTTCGTCGGTCGCCTGGGATAGTGAGAGGACTACGTTTGACAATAACGTCGCGTCCTACTACGGCGGGGCAGTCATGGTGGAATTATTATCGTTTATTTCTTGGGACGGTGTTACGGTCTTCATGGACAACACCGCTACCTATTGGGGCGGAGGGTTGTATGTGAGCCATTTTTCGGACGTTTCTTGGGCAGGTAATACTACCTTCTCCCGTAATACTGGTAGCGATTCAGGTGGGTTAATGATCTACTGGTACTCTGCGGGCAAATGGAGCGGCAATACAACCTTCGAAAATAATACTGCCAGCGATACGGGGGGGGGTCTGAACATCCATACAGGCTCTAATGCCTCTTGGACCGGCGAAACTACATTCGTAGGCAACGTCGGCCAGAGGGGGGGGGCGATGTTCATGTGGAATGCAAATGCTTCGTGGACGGGGGTCACTACGTTCGCCGACAACATAGCCGACCTGGCCGGGGGCGCAGTGTACGCTACTATTAACGCTCGTATAATCTGCCGGGGTACAACGAGATTCTTTCATAACACCGCAACCGCTGGCAACGGTGGGGCAATAAGCATATACGGATCTACTACTACAACCGATTATGGTTCATATGTCCACATTTCTGAAGACACAACTTTCGCCACCAACTTTGCTTCCGCGTTGGGGGGGGCTATTTCTTCATCTGCCAGTGCTGGGGGGCAGTACTTTGAGAACGTGACGTTTCGATCTAACTCAGCCAGCATCGGGGGTGCGATAGCGACGTTTGATAGTGGCAACGCTAACGAAGGTGTGGTCGAAGCAACCGTATGCTTGGGGTGCCATTTCATCTCTAATTCGGCGGCGAGCAGTGGCCTCGCTGTGGCTGCGTTCGGTTCTGTGGAGATAAACGACTCCTACTTCGTCGGCAACGTGTTGTCCTGCGACGAAGGATTGTATGTGAAAGAAACGGTACAGGTGCGAAAGACGATGCCTCTTCAACGTTGCGTTCTGAAAACTTTGAACTCATCGATTTCTGGAACTAGTTTACAGGTCGTAAAAGTGCGTGGAGCGCCAAGTGATGTGGGGTTAACGGCAAGTACATTTCCTCATAATCGTGGTGAACCAAAACCTTTCGCAGTACGATGACAGGGACGACAGGTCGTTTGTGCTTTGCTTGTTTTTCGACGTTATTCGCCGGGAATGTGCTGCACCCTTTGGTTGCTATATTGCTTACCTTTGTTTCCATGAAGCTCCAAAACAAAGGTAAGCGTCGACGTGGTTGAACTCCATTCCTAGAGTTTGAAGCAATGGGTATAATCGCGTAGGTACCTTGCTGCAGGGGAATAGCCAGTGTGCAGATTCGCTAATGGGCAAGCAACGTGTGCCAGGTTTGCGACGGGTAGGTTTGTTATATCGTATGTCGATGTAAATTGTCTTGTGGCAGTTTTCGATAACAGAGACGGCGGGCCTTGTTATTCTGTGAGATTTGCTTCCGAAAATTCCACTGTCAACCAGAGCTCTGTATGTTAATGGATTATTGATGCTCTGCCCCAAACCAGAGGCAGGTGGTACGAGGGGTCAATGACATGCGGTGTAATATTATAGTATTTCGTCCGGGCAAACGGCAAGATCCCAAGAAACACATTGGCGTGGAGACCCAGTGACTATATCTATATCTAACGTAATCTAACACACGTTCGTAGGGTCAGGAACCCTGTTTGTGTGTGCGAGTCATCTCACGGTATAGGGGTTGCACTTTCTGGGGTCAAACGTTCCTGACCGATTGAGCTCCTAAAATGAGGAACTACCGGTTGGTATGATTCATGTATGAGTGCATTTGTTTTAGGACTAGCGGATAGAAATGCTGATCGAGTTGCGCGAACGAAAATCTTGGAAGTCGTGGTTCGGGTGAGATATTGAGCTCCTCGTGTCAGGAGCTCAGGGACTTATTGTTGCACCCCTACCGTGGGATAACTCGTGAGACCAATGATACCGCCGCCTTGCACGAAACGTCCATGCACACAAAACGATTCCTACAATTTATTATGCGTTGCGACTATGTGATGTTGTTAAACCTTCCTGCTACTTGTGTAACAGATTCTACAAGTCCTTAAAGCACACTATGGTGCGTCACAGTGACAGCGGGATTCGCCTGAGTTGCCTCTCGTACGCTATTGCCTGCTACAGGTTTGTTCTACTCTAACGCACCTATACTCACGAGTTGCATTTTGATGCGGATAGGAAAGACAAACCTCCTTGGCGGTTTTTAAGCACACCCGAGTGATCACTGTAGCTGGGCGCTGCTGGGTGGGGCCCCATTCGTCGCTATCTTGTTAGCTGCGTTTCATGTTCATGCATTCGTCGACAATTTCAATTGCAGAACAGTTGGTGGTTGGATCGTGTTTTTCATATCTTCGGAATATTGGGGGTGTCACGTAAACATTACTGTTAACATATACCAGGTACATCAGTTTCCCGGCAAAACACATGGAAAGCATCTCATTGAACACCCCTGTAGTGAACAACATTCGGCGCTACTGCAGTGAGAACGCTACAACAAACCAATGTGCGGGCCGCTTGAATAGTACCGAGACTTCGTGGTCACTTGCCACGAATTAGCGATTTCCACGTCTGCGCAATGACCCCTAGGGTACATCTAACCGTACATTGTGTATACTTCCAAGTTGTTGAAAGATGCCCCCTCCCCCCCCCTCCTAGCTTACGATTCGCTCTTTTGTTCATTTCGCAACTCTTTCTAATTGATGTATGTTCCTCATTTACTGACGTTGTCTGTTAGCTAAACCACTGAGCCGTCTGAGTTTCTGAAAAACAAATCTGTGACCCGTTACGCCGGTGGTTTGTACGCTAGTTTACGGTATATATGGAAACCAAAAGCCAGCTCAAAGGGCCAACGAACCAACCAAATATGCGTTACACGGACTCCAAACTCCACGACATACCGTTTTGTTGCGAAGGCCTTTGCATGTTTGTCTGACCGAAACGTCGACTACAGATAATCGGTCAGGATGCTAATGCTTTCTAAGGTACAGCATGGGCTGTGAAACGCATACGCTATGATTAACATCATCCTAACGTTCTGCTGATGATAAGCTGATTTTGTTTGTGTTTTTTAAACTGGTAACCCTCGAGGGTCCTCATAAGACCGGCCGGCTCTACCAAGTGACATTTCAGCACTCTGAAGAGCAGCCCGGCTACGCATGCCGTTGGCTTGACGACTGAATGTGATATATATGTCGCCTATTTTTGGTTGTCTTCTTAAGCTTGGCCCAGGGTGTGTTACGTTCTATAATCACACAGTCCATCTGAAACAAGCTCACAGGCCTGCCTAGCAACGGCCGGTGTCTTGGACGCGTTCTACGATAGAGGTAGCACTTGTCGACTATTTTGTTTCTGAAAAACGGTGCTCCTTAACACAAAATCGTCGGAATGACACTTTTGTTTTGGCAATGCAAACGTTTTGTATATCTAGGCCATGAGATAGTCCATCGGGTTGCACTTTCAATTTTCTCGAAGTCGGTTTTTGGGTGGGGACCAGACCTCCTCATGTCTAGAGCCCCAGAAACAAGTTGGTGCACCTCTACCGTGGAACGTGTCATTGTGTACACGGCAAATAGGATAGGTAAAATACACGAGTGTAGGACGAACCCGTCGCACGAACAGTCCCCCGAACAAGTAAGTTGTGACCCCGAGCTCCTCAAGTGAGGAGCTCATCCGCCAGATATAGGTGGTAAAACCGAATATATATACAGTAGTGTTCCCCCTATAATGCCGATGTGTGCCAGCCGTAAATACCGGCACTATACCGGCAACCGGCACTATTCCGCACACTGCCACTATACGTTATTCCCATCTGTGCCAAACGATTTCAACGGCATTATATAGGGCACCGGCATTATTAAACCGGGATTATAGAGGGACCACTACTGTAGTTCGAACTCTCGGCTTGTTTGGTAAAACTAATAGGCTTGCTCTCTCTGCCAGAAGCTGTTTATTTGCAGTAGAGCTCCTTACGCGAAGCGCGCCTCGGTGGGAATTAGAAATGCGTGATAATCGCCACAAAATATCGCAGACAACAACGCCGACCATTGTGTAAGCGTGCCTTTTTATTGCAAATTCTTCCTCTTTATGACGTCAGAAGCTGCTTACTACAGTCAGCAAAGCTCCTGATGTTCACAGCTCCTAGAAGGGAATTGGAAATGTTGGTTGCAATAATCCACCCGAGAACAATTAGGGCCCCAAGGGCATACATACATGCCCGGCGTGCGTTAAAGTACTACTGTGTAGAGAGCAAGGGAGCATGACTTCGGTCCAGGTGGCAATGTAAATTAAATGCGATGGCGAACAGCGTCGGTTCGGCCGGCACGTTTAATGGGTCATGAACACAGCTACGAGCGCTGTTAGAGTGTGTTCCTGTGGAATACGAGCCACTCCAAGATGATGAGCAGTGTATTCCAACTCTCTCGTAAACTCTTAACCCCCAGGCCTGCGGATTCTCATACATGGATCTCGGTACCGGCTTTTCTCCATGTTTCACCCAGGATAGAGTGTCCGCTGTGTGCGATTTCGCGTCCGACCGCCTCAGCTTCCCCGTACGACAGGCAGCTGTAGACGTATGGGCGCACTTTCTGGTGGGTGTCCACCAAATCAGTCTTCAGCTGCTCCTGCTTGGCTTCCGCATCTGTGTTATATGAAATATGACACATTCTACGATCGAGGTTCACCTTTCTTTTTCTGAAGCTCCTCACTTGAGGATCTCTATACCCTCACCGAAAAACTGATTATGAGCAAACTCACAGTTCAATCCGATGAAAAATCCGTGGCCCATTTATACAAAATAAGCATGTTGCTAAAATAGAATGACATTCCGACGATTTTTGGGTTAAGGAACCCCGTCATGCAGAAAATAAAAACGCCAAAAATGCTACCTCTATCCTAGAATGCGTCATTATGTCAGGAAGCGCGAGTTCGCGCCGTGCGTGCGAAACGAACGTCTTATTATTGTTGCGGCGACAGCACTCACTGTACAAAATACGACCAAAAGTACGTGCGATGTGCGAGACTGCGTGGCACATACTGTACGGACATACGGCGAAACAACTGTACGATATTGGATGAAAATGTATCATGTTTCTTGCGCAAACATAATATCAAGACTCCGTGGTACCAGTTACCAGTATCCGGAGGTAGGACATAATGTACCAGGTACTGCTTAGAATTGGTGCTTCGAGCGCTACATACAGCAAACCGACACTTTACTGCAGTAATCTCTTACCTTCGCCCTCGAACAGGTCGATGTCGCTGTAACCACCGGCCAGAGATTTGGGCATCCCTGCCTCCCCTTGGACCGTGATCAACGTCGGCATAACGCAGACGAAGTCTTCGTTGGGCACGCCGTGCTCCTTGGGTCGCTGCAGCGTGACGCGCGATAAGGTGCGCGATACTGTCTTGGGTTAGATGCCGAGAAGACGTTATCAGGTGGGTTTCCTATTTTTCGAACTATTTCATTGTTGGATCCTTTTATAGATGCACATCTGACGGCAGTATGGTACGAGTGTGTGCTTGGATTGAGGCGAGACGTATGATTAAGAAACAGATATTACATCAGCCGCCGACGTATAGTCAACTAACTGAGGGTTTGTTTCCGGGTCGCCCGCAACAAAAACGTCATCACATTTTACCTGGTGTGTATTTATGATATCTCACAGCTGGAGTGTTTTTTTAATTTTTTATAATATAAAAAAAAGTGTTAAATCAAAACTTCAGCAATACGAACGACCATGCATAAACACATCCAACATCCTATTATAGGATTTACAGGGTCGCATGCGATATGAGTTTGAAGCACACAGGTTGCCCACCTGCTCACTCTTCATGCTAACCAAGCTCAACCCATCAACACCACAGCTCTATTGAGCACAGGCCATATAAGCGCCGACTTATACCATCTATCTCTTTCTTCTTTTGTCCTGTGGACACTGGTACATACAAGTGGACATCACTGTCACTTGGTGCCACCTCTCCTGTCTCAGGATTGAGACATCATCATCTGTGGATCATTCGTCATCATCTGTGGGTCATAGGATCATGAAAAATCAACTAGTGTCGATGGAAATGTCAGAGGGCCAAGACCCGGACTCGTTTATAAACAAACCATACCATATTCGAGACGAGCTTGTTGAAATGTGCGAAGTTATAAATGACGATAGCCTTTTGGATATCGTACTCGAAGGAATCACCGACGACTACAAACAGATAAAATATAATGCCGAAGCCGATGATAAATTTTCGCTCGACAAAGCAATTTTTACGGTGCGAAACATGCACGCAAATCGACCAACAAAACACGGGTCTTTACGTATCAAGCAGCTTCCGCGACTACTGCAAGACTACTAGAATGGTTCAACTGTTTACTGCTCCATACGCTCCACAGCAAAATGGGATATCGGAACGGGACGGTCGAACAATCATGGATATGACACGCTGCTCAATGAGGCAAATCTTCCTAAACATCTTTGGGGAGAAATTGCGGCAACAGCTGTTTTTCTGATAAATCGTCTACCGCACACGGCCATCAGAGGAGACACTCCATACTATCGTATGTTTGGCAAGCAAGCAAATCTCTCTTTTCTACGGATCATCGGCACAAGAAGAGCGTTTGTTCACGTGGAAGGATATAGGAGAAAGCTACAGGAAAAATCTTGGGAAGGGGTACTCATTGGCTACGACAATGACCGACCAACATTTCGAGTGTATGATCGTACTACTGGTCGTATCGTAAGCTCTCGTAATGGCTGTTTCATAGACAAGACGGCAACCATTATTCCAACGATTACCGCCTCGGGGGGAAACAACAACATCGACGAGGAGAACAACGACAACGACATCAACGAAGAGGACTACGAAAACATCAATGACGGCATAACACTTCTGGAAACAAAAAATCCGGAAATTGAGGAAGAAAGAAATGCCGATAAGACTTCACAGGGATCATCTACAATGAGACTGAGATCATCTGGAAGTACAACGACATCTACACCAGACATAAACAAGAACATCACGCAAACAAGAGCTCTTCAACAACTAGCGCTTAATTGTTATAAAGAAACTACACCTACACTGCTGGAATCCTTCACACAGTACATAGGTACTGTTGGCTTGGACAACGTACTACCACCA
>JBBMKB010090429.1:0-11350 GCA_037833945.1 Alaria marginata
CACCTTCCTTGACCGTAAATATCTATACTGTGTGTGAATACTTGTCTAAATATGCATTCTAGGTATGAAATCATATTATTTTGATATCGTACTCAATCCTTTCATAAAACAAGGCAACAAATAAATACCAGGTAATAGGTAAATAGAGTGGGGCGGGGGGCGGGGTTTTAAAAAAAATGTTTCAAATACGTCAGCTGTGAGTTCGATCAAATTATAAAAAATTATGAAAACACTCCTATAATGTATGGTGTACCTGTCAACTGTTCCCAGCCGTTGCCCCTGCTGGGTGGTATATTGCTATCGATAAATAGCGCTGCATTCCCGCATTTAGTGACTTCAGCTACCTGCTACAGCACAGCACCCACACCAAAGAGCACAACATCGCACGCGAGGGGCATCTGAAATGAGTTGGCTGTGATGATGACCATCACACCTTTTCTTTTTTTTTGCTCATCCCATTTATTATCGTCGCATTGTTTCTTTCTCCTTCTCCCTCCTTAGAAGTATTATAACTCAGATCCGGGGTCACTAAGCAGTCCCTTCTCCCTCCTTCCTCCCCACTACGGTACGCGCCTTCGTTTTTATCGAGAGAGTAATTCAGCACTTTCTTCCTCCGTCGACTCGCGCCGAATCGCTATTAATACCAGGTGCCAGGAATACTTCTTCAGTATACAGTACCGGTCCTCAGATAGGAAACCGGGGTACTGTTTTTAGGCTATAGGCTTCATATTTGAGAAAGGGAGTCCCCTACACTAAATCCAGTATAACATTAATTTGTCGAATTTCTTAGTCCCTGTAATGTTTAGACTGAGTTTCTTGTGGGGCTCTTTATCATGAGAGGGCCGGTAGCCGGTAGTGTGTTAATGTATTAACAGTGCGTTGTCCTAAAAAATCTAGCCCGTGGCCACAAAGACGAAGACGCCAGATGCCAGATGAACGACGGATAACGGGCACAGTAGTAGGGGTCCCCCAATAAGGTGGTGGTGTGCGAGAGCAATATGACCGCCTTATTGAGGGAATCTCCCTTATTCATTCCAGGTTGTGGGTGCAATTCCCCAGTCGCGCCAAGCGATTTTTTTGACCGCCTTATATGGGGATACCGCCTTCCTCAGACCGCCTTGCTTATTGGGCGAGCCCTACTCTGTACAGTACAGGACACCTAATAAGAAACAGGCTAATAAGAAACGCAAGCTGAGATTTATAGGAAAATAAGAAATTCGGGAGCCTTTATGCTGAAGTTAGTGCAGAACACCCCCGCTCTTAAATCAGAAACTCAGCCTGAGTAAGTATTTCTGTTTCTTATTCGGTGTCCTGTACTGTACTGAAGCGGATAGCTGCGACGTGCCCAGGTCCAATCAACTCTGTCGGGTTGCACGAACAAATATTTACAGCGACGAATTGACTTCCTTTGAAGGCACTAAATCTATGTACCGTACTGCCGCGCTGCTGTTTTGTTCTATCAATATCGTTGACACAGGCCGTCGAAGGTCATCCGATTGCGCAAGACCCACCTGGTGTTTAATGCATCCCTCGCGAAGGTGAGAAACGGTAAATGGTTGACAAATACCCAGGGGGTAACAAATAACCAGGGATGTTAGTGACCTATAACGGGGGACCATAATAAATAGGACCAAATATTGTTCGTAAAAATAGGTAAATATATAGGTTTTTGTGTGTACCGTAGGTCCTATTTACTGTGGTCCCAACGTAATAGGCACCGGTGATAACCGGTTATTGATGTGCCGGGTGGGTAACGTGAACAGTCGGGGTGTCAAGATGTATACCAGTATAATACCAGTATGTCTATACTGTAAAATAGCAGAAAAACGGTACCAGCTACGAAGAAAAGACAATGACTGGCTGAAAGTACAGGACTACAGTGGTGTACCCACTTTAACACCACCGCGTGACAAGCCAATTTAGGTGATCTTATCTCTACGATTATGGTCGTATCTTTTACTACTGCAAAAACAATCCCATCCTAGTTCCAAGTTTTTATTTCGTGACAAGCCGATTTAATACCTGGTTTTATCTCTACCGTGGTATTTAAAAAAACGAAAAAAGTACAATTCATTCAGCTGTGATGCCAGCAAAAAGGGAATTTGGTCAAAGCTCATATTTTGGGGGGGTCTTCGGTTGACTCTTTTTCGCCTTCGAAACATTTGGCTTTTTTACCTATAAGGCTTTTTTCGCCATAAAAAGCTTTTGGAGTCTTTTTTTATAGTTTTTTTCACTGTAGAAACAAGTGGGGTCTTTTGGGGGGGCTCTCGTTTCCCGTACAAAGCGTTTGGGGTGTTTTTTAGAGTCGTTTTCGCCGTAAAAAGGCCTTGTTCGACAGGATAACACAGGTTCAGGTCGAGGCTTGTGGCTCGAGTCCTTGGACACATACCTCGGGAGGCTCGTCATTTGAGGCTCGTCGTTTGAGGCGCTCTATACCTCTCCCTAAACCTGATTTGGGGAAGCAAAAAAGTGCTACCCGATCAACAATCCCATGGCCAGGCATTCAACGAAAATAACTGCAAAACAAAAAAACGAAATTCCGACGATTTTGGGTTATAACTAGGGTTGGGCACTGGCTCAGTATGTACTGGCAGTAGTAATCTAATGATTGACCCGGCCAGTATTTTCTCCAGTAGTTTTCATTTTACGTACGTCCAATAAACACGCCATATTATAGTACGTAAACCCACCAAATCCTTTTCGTGGAAAGATAGGAGAGGGGAGAGAGAGGAGAGGAGTGACGAGGGACATGTTGTTCTCCTCTTTTTTATAGACGTGCGTGTTTTTTTGTTGTTGTTGCAGATACCTGGTATACGATACGGAGTTGCAGTGTATCCTATAGCTGCTCATCTATATTTCTATGTTGTCATTTTGCCAACTCTGTTTTCTTTCTTTCCTTCTTTCTTCGTTGTTCACTTGCAACTTTTTGGGGGTATGTTTGTTTTTTGTGTACGCTAAAAGACCTCCGCCATCAAAAGTCTTCGGTAAGGCTCGGTACGGCCTCAATACCCTACTGACCACTCCGGTAAAGTTCGGTACGATTTCAATACTGGTATCCGACACTTCGGTAAGTCCGGTACGTCCACTCAATATACCCCGGGTACCGGCATACCCTCGACCTCAATACCGGGGGTACGGGTACTTGGTCGGTACGGCCTCGATACCGGTGACCCATGACTTGGAGGTACTAGCCAATGGATCACCCATGGGTCACCCATGAGTCGCCCAAGACGTTACAGGTATGGTAGGAGCCCATGTACCGCCCATGGGATACCTATGGCGTTATGGTAGTAGCCATAGGTCGCCCATTGATCATCCGTGGGCCACCGATAAGTTTATGACAGTAGCCCATGGGTCGCCCATGGGTCACCCTTGGCTCTATGGCAGCAGCCCATAGGTCGCCCATGGGTTGCCCATGGGTAGCCCATGGGTAGCCCATGGGTCACCATGATTTGATCGTAGTAGCCAATGGGTCGCCCATGGGTCACCTATGATTTTTTGGTATTAGCCCATGGGTGGCCTTACGATTCATCCCACGGTAGGGGTTGCACATTTTAGGGTCGAACGTTCCTGACCGAGTTGAGCTCCTGACACGAGGAACTACCGGTGGGTACGATCATCTTACGAATTGCACTTGGTTTAGGACTAGCGGAGAGAAATGTTGATCGGGTTGCGCGAACGAAAATCTTGGAAGTCATGTTTCGGGTGAGATATTGAGCTCCACATGTCAGGAGCTCAGAAACTTATTGCTGCACCCCTACCGTGGGATGACTCTTATGGGTTTTATGCTTTGCCCATTAATTACCCATGGGTCTACCATGAGTCGCATATTGGTGACCCGTGGGTCTCTCATGGGTTTCCCATAGGTCACGGTTCCATGGGTCGGTGACCCACAAAAGTCGCGCCAAAATATCCGTACATAAAGCCCAAAAATGTGCCTTGTCGAATATGCCGGTATGTTGTAACAGGCAGTGCAGAGTACAGGACGCCCCGTAAGAAACAGGAACTGTGAGACCTGGGAGTCGACACGCCTTATGTAACCTACTGTTTTTAGTCGGACTATTCTAACAGTCAGTCATTTTCTGGAAGTGCCGACTATCGGGCTTAATTGAGGTTCTTTAGTTGTGGGAAAAATTGTTGAATGCGAGATACAACTTTTTCTCTGGGAATAGCTGCCGACATTGGCATGTGGCCCCTAAAATTCACACGTCGGACGGATCAGATCCCTTTTCATGATATATGTGATCTGTGTCATTCAGGGCAGACAGATTCCTCGTCAGTATGATCTGTATGACCTATAGATCATGTTGACGGGTGGGAGTCGGACGATCTGAATGATCTATTAATAGCAGATGTTTCCTGGGTATGAGCTGTATTGGGGTCACTGTCTTCGCTGATAACCCCTCCCAATTACCCAGTAATACCCGGTATACCGTATAATAACAGTTTTTGAAGAAATCGTTGCCATGGTACATACATAGCCTCGTTTTTTGCGACGTCGCTTTTCCTTAGTGCTGTGTACTTGAAGTGCGACGCTGCCACCTTCTTCTGCAATACGTTCAGTGCAACCACCATGCAGTAGTGGTCCCTGTATAGTACCGGTTGAGTTGTGCCGGTTGCCCGCTATAGTGCCTGTGAAATCGCTTGGCACATATGGAGAAACCCAGTAGCGGCAGTATGCGGAGTAGTGCAGGTTGCCGCTGTAGTGCCGGTATTTCCGGCTGGCGCATACCGGCGCTATAGAGGGACCACTACAACTGTATAAGTGCTGACCGATTGAGAACACGTTTTTGCTATACTATATTAGTGTACTATTAATACGACCTTTTCGTGGATCTTTTGTGGTGTACGCAACGGTTTGGGTATAATATAATGCTTCGACGGGTTGGCCTGCTGGTGACGACTTCCTTGCCCCCTCTTCCGCCTTACGTGCATTGTCACCTATAAATAAACCGTACCATTGTAGGATTGTAGAAGGTACCGCTGTAGGTAAAGGTCACACATTTTTTGGGATGACCATGAACCATGACGATGTGGCTGCTGTTGCTATCGCTATCGTGGACACTGTGAGCCAAATCCGGTGCTAATCGACGGCGATATTTATATGGCAACTACAGTTGGGTACCCGATTTAAGAGCCCCTCGTAACAGCCATTAATATTACGGGGGAACCTAGTTAATAGGACCTAGGGTAATCACAAAAAAACTATATATTTCTCTATTTTTACTACCAATATTTGGTCCTATTAACTACATTCCCCCGTAATAGTGTTGCCGCCCGTATCTCCGTGCTGATGTTATCTCAGATCGGGTACAGTATACCAGGTTTTAGCATAAGCGACCCAATCATATACCTCGTACCAAATAGGTTTTAGAGTAGGCATCACTAACACTTGACAAGCCGATTTGACCGCTTTTGAATCCGGTTTCTCTTATTATTAGCGCTCTTAAATCGGGTACTCCACTGTACTGCTACTGTTTCAGTGAACCAAGGCGTGAAGTTAGTCGTGCTCGACGGCGACAGAGCCCATGACCCCAACATAGAGAGCCCGAGCCGCCACTCTCCTGTGAAAACGGTCGAGCTACAGCAGTAGGAAGGAGTACAGTACAAGGCACCTAATAAGGAACAGAGTTACTGAATCAGGCTGGGTTTCTTATTTAGGGTAGGGTGCGTTCCACACTAAGTTCAGTGTATCGGCTCCCGAAATTCTTAGAGTCCTGTAAATTTCAGCCTGGTTGTCTTGTTCCTCTGTTTCTTATTATTTACGGGGGATCGTAGTAAATAGGACCAAATATTGTTAGTACAAATAGGGAAATGCATAGTTTTTTGTGTGTACCGCAGGTCCTATTTACTATGGTCCCCCGTAATAGGTGTTATGTACTGTAACACGTGCCTGTGTCCCGACGTGCGCTACGATAGAGGTATTAATACTACCATTAGTATAGCACCTTTTGGCAAAAATATGTTCTGAATGACGGGGCTCCTTAACCCAAAACCGTCGGAATGTCATCCTTGTTTTGCAATACAGTTTTTTTGTACCTCTAGAGGCCATGGGTTTCGTCATCGGGCTGCAAGTTCAGTTTACTTAAAACACGTTTTTGGGTGAGGCATAGAGCTCTTCAATCAAGTGAGGAGCTTAAAACAAAAGACGGTGTTATTAACAGTACTATAGTATGGGTCCTCCGGGTTTCTCATTTAAGATAGGGTGCGTTACACATTAAGTTCGGTGTACAGGCTCCCGAATTTCTTAATAGTCCTGAAATTATCCGCCTGGCTGTCTTGTTCCCCTATTTTTTATTTTGAGTAGGTGTTATGTACTGTAACACGTGTCTGTGTCCCGTAAAACCTACACAAAGGCCACTTACAATCATCGATTGTCGTGAGTAAGAGCTGACAAAAGATACCGCCTGCCCGTGGTGGCCTTCCTCTTGGTGTGCGCAGGTGGGCATCGGTGGTTGCGGAATGAAGCGAAAGGATATTGGTCCGCTCGCCGAGCCCGACAGGGAATCGGAGGTACAGTAGAGGTGCCTATCGAAGCTGTCGAGTTGTGCCGGTTGCCCGCTATAGTACCGTGAAATCGCTTGCCCCGGATGGAAACAACCAGTAGTGCCCGTATTCGGAGTAGTGCCGGTTGTCCACTATAGTACTGTGAAACCGCTTGTCCCGGATGGAAACAACCAGCAGTGCCCGTATTCGGAGTAGTGCCGGTTGCCGCTATAGTGCCGTTTTTTTTCCGGCTGGCACATATCGAGACTATAGGTGGACTACTACCGTAACGATGACTTTGATCGGAGTGATGCTTGACCGATAAGCACTCTATGGACGGGTCGTATACCAAGGCCTTACCTCTTGCATCCTCCATTGGGTCATTAGGGCTGCACCGCGATCGGTGTATGATATACCGAGCCGTATGAAGTGGTACGAAGCCAGAGTCAAGATGTCGGTACTGGGTTTGCACGATGAACTTGTGATGCGCGCTACTATACCGTAATAGGGGTAGCCCCAAAAAAAACTGAGGCTCCTCACTTGAGGAGCTCTATACGATATACGATATACGATATACGATATACGATATACGATATACGATACCTCATCCTGCCTCACCCAAACAACCGACTTCGAGAAGAAAAAAAACGAAAGTTCAACCCAACGAACAATATTATTGCCTACCACTTGTAGGCATTTAACGAATTGTGTTGTAAAGCACAATAATGGTGTTTGACGAAGTGTTTAGTAAGGCACAATGGAGATGGTATTCCAACGGTACTGGGCAGTTCCTCGTCTTCAGTCAGAAAAACAAAGGGCTTGTGATATATGTACCAATTATATCGGAGCACGCCTTTCGTTTCAGGGCAGAATCTGTCGCACGTAAGTTGTTCCTTTTGGGGGTGTTGGGTGGGCTCTCTTGCTGCTGCCACCGTCGCCGCCGCCGCCGCCGCCGGGGAGTTGCAGAATCGAGTTGCGCGTCAACCATCACTACGTGGCCGGTCGATGGAATATCCGACCAAGCTCCGCGTGCAAACCAGTATGTTTTCTGTCGTGCGCTTTCGGTCGTGCGCTTTATGCCGTGCGGTTTCTGTCGTGCGCATTCGGTCGTGCGGTTTCTGTCGTGCGGTTTCTGCTGTGCGGTTTCTGTCGCGCGCTTTATGCCGTGCGGTTTCTGTCGTGCGGTTTCTGTCGTGCGGTTTCTGTCGTGCGCTTTCGGTCGTGCGCCTTCTGTCGCGCGCTTACTGTCTGCTGTGCGCACCGAAATTTTTCTTGGTGATAAATATTTCGCTTCACAGTCGGTAAGCCAGCAACCAAGTCCTCTTTGGAACCAACCCCCACCTAATGCGTCGTTCAAATCAACGTCCTGACGCCCCCGCCCCCCCCCATCTCCTTTGACATCTCTTTTGACACCCCTCTCCAGCGCCTGTCGCATATGATGTGGAACGAGCTGGAAGCTGCTTACACAATGCGCGCAGAAGCAATCAGCATGAAAAACGAGGCGGACAAGGTCGTTCGGCTTCACATCGACACTGCCGCCTGTGAGAGGGCCTACAGGACGGTTTTGGCCGAAGATGCTCGTAAGGAAGCCGCCGACAAGCTCGAAGAGCAGCAGCGGGCATACCTCGCCCAGGCGGAAGAGACAGTTGCGGCTCAAGAGGCGCTGAAAAGCGCCAATGACCATCTGGACGAACGGGAGAGGGTATTTGGCAACTTTAAAACGGCAGTTGAGGTTACGCTGGCCGGTGAGATTCACGTTTGGTTTATGGCCAGCTGATGGGTGATCGGTGGTAGTGAACCCTACGTTTTCATGCCGTACACTACCGGCTCTCTCATAAGAAAGAGCCCTAAAATAAGAAACTCGGCCTAAAAAGATCGGGGAAATAAGAAATTGGACAGCTGTTATAGTGAAGTTAGTGTAGGAAAGACCCTTTATCAAATAATAAACCCAACCTAAACCCAACATCTCGGTTTCTTATCAGCGGGCCTGGTACGTGTAGAAACCTGTAGGATGTTTGTTTTCAAGCCGAAGTTGGCGTGTGTTGCTGTCGTAGTGTAGTACTTAGCAGCTATGTAGGTTCGTTCGTTTCTTGGCTTGCCCGCGGTTGCTGGTTGTACGAAGAGCGTTGCGGTTCGCGATGACCTTTGTCGCTGTAACCTTTTCCTTCGAATATCACTTGGGTGTGGACAATCCTCTGCCACCGAACATTGCGGGACTAAATGAGCTTGACCGGCGGTGTGTGCCCCATGTCAGCAAACCATGTAGACCTCTCGTTCATCGTCGAGGGTCGGTATCGCGCGCAAATCTACGGTGCTTTCGCGTTATGCCGGCGTTCACGTATACAACAAGAAGCGGCTTCAACTTGGAAGAATCTTCATGAGGCTGGATTGAGGCACCATGAGGCTAGATTGAGGCACCCAACACAATTTAATCGCCCACCAAAAGCCTCTATTGGTCGCTCCGGTGGTGTAGTCGTTACCCTCGAAGACTGTTAAGGCCGAGGTTAGGTGTTCAATCCCCGCCAGGTGGTTTTTTATTTTGAGCCAAAAATCGACAGCGGATAGCGCCTAGCGTGTGTAAGCAAAATTCGACGCAGGCCGACGAGGGAAACAAAATGCTGAACTATTTTCTGGATAAAAAAACAGACCCGTGCCGTAGTAGAGAGGGGGGAGAAGAGCCGTTGAGATCTCGGATCTGAGTTGCGACTAGGGGGGGGGAGAAGGAGAAAAAAAAGTGCGAAGTTTAATAAATGGGATGAAGAAAAAACAAAAATTGTTGCCCCAACATCAGCTCGTGAATAACTTTTGTGTGTTTGTTTGATCCCACCGGTGTATGCATGCTGCCCAGACGCAATTTTGAGGGCGGAAGCTGCTGAGGGTAGCCTCGCAACAGCGGAGACAACTGTTTCCATCCAGCAGGCGGCGGGTCTCAAGCTCGAAAAGGACCTCGCCGCCCTGAAGGAGGAGCACTCGCTCCAAGAGGAGACGCTAAGCACCAGCCAGAGGCAACTGGCTACCTTACAAGAGCAGCACGCGGTTCTGAAGCAGGCGCATGACACAACGGAAGGCTGCTTGGCAGGCTTGCAGCACGAGCACGAGGCTCTAAAGCAGCAAGCAAACGCCGTGCTGTCCGAGGCCCAGGGAAAGACACACGAGGCGGAGGAAAAGCTCGCTAGCGCCGCGCAGCACGTTCGCGCATTGCAGGAGCAGCTGACGAGGGTGGCACAAGCTCCGGCGGCAGTGGTTCCTGAGGAACCTTGCACCATGCCACCTCCGGCAGCGTCGCAGGTACGGTGTCAACGCGGAGCAGGATAGAGCCGGAGTCCTCGGTAACAAACTGTTTCTGCTACAGTATTACGGGGGGGCATAGTAAATAGGACCTACGCTACACACAAAAACCTATATATTTCCCTATTTTTACTAGCAATAATAGGTCCTATTTACTGTGGTCCCCCGTAATAGTGGTCCCTCTATAGTGCCGGTTAAGTAGTGCCTGCTTCCTGCTATAGCGCCTGTGAAATTACTTGGCATATATATACCAGGTATGGGAAAAAAACAGTATTGGTGATATGCGAGAGCGATAGAAGTAGCTCTTTTGGGCATTTTGTTTTCTGGATAACGGGGCTCCTTGACCCAAAATCGTCGAAGTGTCAATTCTTGTTTTTGCAACGTGGTTTGTTTTTGTAGCTAGGCCATGGGATTGTGAATTGGGTTGCAGTTTCATTATTCTCGAAATCACTTACTATTAGTATAGAGCTCGTCAAGTGAGGAAGTGCCTCCGAAAAAATGTGCTGCACCTCTACCGTATCATACACCAGGTATATACAATACAGGACACCTAATAAGAAACACAAATACTGACCCAGGCTGAGTTTCTTATTTTGGAGGGGGGTTGTTCCACACTAACTTCAGCATAAAGGCTCCCGAATTTCTTATTTTACTGTAAATATCAGCCCGCGTTTCTTATTAGCCTGTTTCTTATTAGGTGTCCTGTATTGTATAGTGCCGGTATTATTTTCAGCCGGCACATACCGGCGCTGTAGAGGGACCACTACCGTACTAACATTCGATTTTTCTATCGTGGTGGGAACGTAACTGCCTAAAGCTGTATTTTTTGTCTGATAACTAGCACTCTGTCCGGAACTATAAGGTCCGTTTTATAATAAATTTGAATACAAAACGGTGTTTATATTTAGGGACAGAGTGGTAGTATTTATCCGTAATGGTTTGGGAGAAAGTCGGGGATAGGGTTCGCTCCCCAATGGTTTCGCGGGTGTTGTGTCCTGTTTACGGGGTTGTCAGAACAAGAGGGGTGCTACGCGTTCGAATGGAAGGCATTCGTGTTCTCACGCCCACACCCGCTATTAGCTGCGCTGCTGCACACCTACCGGCCCGTTGTCATAGCCTCGATGTCGGTTGATTGATGCAGTATAGAGCTCCTCTAAGCTAACTCAACTCTTAGCATTTCGCGCTAATTCATTTCTTGGTATTTACTTTACACTAATTAACGCTATAGACGAATGCGCACTCAACCACCGCTCTCTGCCCAGGTCCCTGCGTACCTTCAGCCCGTGCTCTCGTGGGTGGAGAAAGTGGCGCATTTCGCGCCGCTGCGCATCAGCGATACGTCGGTCCTTCTTGACCACATCGTCCAGCAAGGGTGAGTTGAGGTTGCCGCCACAGTGGGGTACCCGATTTAAGAGCCTCCATACGACTAACTATTAGTCCGACTAATAACTAGTTGGTGACTTACGCCGTACCGACTCACAGCTCTAGAAAACGGAATGAACCCCTTTACAACTGGAAACCCGTTTTTGGGGACAAAATTACTTGATAATAGTATAGGGAGGGGGTTTGGGGTTCT
>JBBMKB010090440.1:0-11350 GCA_037833945.1 Alaria marginata
AAGGCCCCAAAGAGCCGTGGGATCGGCAGGCTTGGCTGGATAAGCACTGCCTGAAGAAGGTCGCGAGGGAGGGAGATGTCGCGTGGGTTTGTCACTGTGGAAACGACTTTGGCGACGTCAAGGCTTTCGATGCCGGACTTGCCAGGCAGCATAAACTTACGGAACCTTTTCACTTGCGTCGAGAATCCGTCAGAGAAACCAACCGCTGACCGTGCCTGGCGCCATTGGCACCTTGCCTTCCCACCTGCTTCTGTACATGTCCTGTTTGCCACTGTCGGAGAGATCGCGAATAATATTTGACACGCGCATACTACAACATGGAATGCCTGGATGAGCCGTAAAACGGGAAGACTACGCTGAAGTACGAGTAAAAACATGCAAGTATGTGGTATGCCCGTTAAGCACATGACCATGCAGTGTACCACCGAGCCTCGACCAAGCAGCAAAGCAGATCAATCATATCAGGTATAATTTGTCGCACGAGGGATGGTGTGGTGTCATGCTACGTTTTTTTGCTCGTTATGAGGGTTTACGCCACTCCAGTACTGTCAAATAAATCACATACACCGATACGTAGACCCTGGATAAACACAAAAACTAAATCGTTCTAAAATATATTTTTTCGAGCCCTCAGGGGGAGGGGGGGGGGGGTAGGTTTATGGCATCCAAATCCCCGGCCGCCCGCTTCAGCTGTGAGATCGAAAATTTGGGTCGAAACTCATATGTATTTGCAAGCTGTATGTGATACTCCGATCGCACGCATTACAGGGTGTGTATGTCCTCACGAAATAGATAGGTCGGCGGCTCGCCTTAGTGCTATGGTCAACAGGGTGATGCCAGTCAATCTGTGCGCGGAAACTATTAAACCCGTTTTCAGGGGGACAAAATCGGACGGCTGTGGAACGCGGTATATATATTATCGCAACACCTGTAAGCGGTAAAGGGGGGGGGGGGGGTAGTAATTGTTTGAGATTATACAAATTAACAGGAGGTACTGCACGAGGCGTAGTGCTAGGTGTAGAAAGATGATGGGGCGGCGGCATAGGAAGGACGGGGGGGGGGGGGTTAAATGTCGTAGAATTAATAGGGTTTACTGCATGGATGTTCTATGATACCTGGTGTTGTATTACATTATATATACGTGTTTCAGCGCACGCAGGAAGAGTGGACTATATCCTTATATGTTCGACCGCACCAGCAGCCGTAACGACAGAGGAACGTGGGCAGAGTATACACTTTCTACCCCACCGAAGGACATCGACCTGGAGTGAAAAAAATGATATAAATATCCACCCGCCAGCCTCTGCCTGCTACCAAAGAGGATATATACCATATAATGCTATGATACATACTATATGCTACTACACTACTGCTCTACTACCACCACTGCTTCTATTACAACTGATACTGCTATACTACTACAATTACTACTACTACTACTACTACTACTACTACTGCTACTAGATATACTACAACTATTACTGCTACACTACTATTATTACTTCCACTACTACTATGCTACTGCTAATCTACTGCTGTATTCAACTACGATTGCTACTACGCGCGGGACTGGCTAATAATCGTTTATAAACCCGTCCGGACGTTTCTCAACTGTTTTGAAATATTAGGACTCCAAATTTGGCAGCAGGGGTACTGAGACTGCAGCGCATTTGCCGGCATTAATGATTCAGGAATGCGAGCTGTTTTCGTCGAGAAAGTTAAGAAAGACAATCTGTCGTCAGGGTTTAATACGAAAACCTATAATACGTCCGATACCGATTAGCGATGTCGGTCATGCTCGGCGTGAACGCTCGTTAGGTCATGGCCAAACGATCGATAATCTTGCTGTCGCGTAAATTGCCCTCAATCACGAGATATGGCGTGCAATATATCCCCTATAAAACGTTAAGATATTACGATGAGATCCACAAAATCTCGGATACTCGTCGCACTGGTTTTGATTGTTTTTGTTGGATTGTTTTTACGTCTTTCGTGAGGGCAAACCAAAGGCACTGCCTACCGCTCCTTTGAGTTTGACTCTTTTCTCCATCAGCTGTAAGCCAAAACATGCTTTGTCTCTCTGAACATGTGCCCAGTTCACCTCGAGTTCTCGAAAAGGATGGAAATCAAAAGGAGCAGTAGGGGATTCCTTTGGAATACACCGAGGAAGCACATGTCAAATATTCAGCTCAACATTCGAAATAACGGTTTAGAAATTCAGGCAAGTAAAACATTGCAACATCAGCATGGTCAATGCCGCGAACCTATTCGGGAATCATCCCACGGTAGGGGTTGCACTTTTTGGGGTCAAACGTTCCTGACCGGTTGAGCTCCTCAAGTGAGGAACTACCGGTTGGTATGATCATTGTACGAGTGCATTTGCTTTAGGACTAGCGGGTATACATGTTGATCGTGTTGCGCGAACGAAAATCTCGGAAATCGTGTTTCGGGTGAGATAGTGAGCTCCTCATGTCAGGGGCGCAGGGACTTATTGCTGCACCCCTACCGTGGGAGGTGCTTGCCACAAGTGTTAGTGCAGACAAATGATAATGATGTACTGTAGCTGCTGTCTATACTGCTAAACGGCAGTCTACAGCATATCTTGGCAGAATGTTTTCAAAGGCACCCTTGCCTGCCAACCTCTTTTATCGGTCGCTGGCGACGGGCATCAGCCCGGCGCTGCCCCCCTTCTCCATGGTTCAGTGACCCCAAGCCGTGGTTCAGGATCGTGTTCGACCAACACATGATCGCAGACAAAGTTGTTAGCCGGCCATCTAACAATATTCGGCAAATGATCTAGCCCGCGGAGAGAGCCAAGGTTTCTGGTCCCTCCTTCGTTTGCTGCACGACCGGTGTGACGCCTACTGTCACAATCAATGCGCTGGGAGGATGTGACGGCGACGGACGTCGAAGATGCACGAGGAATCGGTTAAATCGAGAGACTTCCCGCTTCGCCCCAACTCTTACAGGCGCAGGGCTGGGAGAGTGTCGCTGCGACGGGGGGACTCGAAGGAAAGGAGGATATATACAAGATGGAAGGCGTACATTGTCTTCAGGCCGTGACTGGGATGTCTGTCATCAACGCTTTTACGTGCATAGAGCTTGGGAGTAATGCAGCATCGGGGCGCCGAGGACGAAGGGAGGGTGGTTTGGGGGAAACGCGCGCGTTTCTACCGGACCGTGACCAGGATGCTTGTTTTGCATCAACGATAGTTATGCGTCGGGCAGGGGGGTGTTGTACGAGGCATCGCCAGGAAAGTGTTGCGCCGAGGCATTGGGGATTGACCGAGCCAGTACCACGAGGAGTTGCCACTGCCCTCAATACGATGAGAGTGGCAACATGAGGGGAGTGGCACGTTCGTAACCTCGAAGGCTACGCCAGCGAATTCCGCAGGCTGCGTTCTCTAGGGGGGCTTCAATAATTTATTGCGAATGACGGGGGCAGCGTCAACTAGAATCATATTACGATAAAGTACTACAGTACTGCCATCATTTTGTTGAACACTGACAGAAGGCGGCCTGTTGTATACCCTGCAGATGTTCTGGGCATAAGTATCAAGAAAATGAGTACAAACAGTAGTATTTAATTTAAGACTGGCCGTGAACGAAGTGACGGAGCAGGCACCCCGCAACGCTTAACGGAACATACTGGGGAGCCAGCTACATGGGGAAATCTTGGCTCTGCAGCAGCGAGGTAGAGCGGAAAGGTCGGAAACCGGGCCACGATGAAGGAAATATAACTTGAGCTGTATTGAGGGCGACAGTGGATGATGGCGACACGACACTACAGGAGACACGGGGGCGAACTCAGCAAGAGATGCGCCAGCGCGCTAAGATGGGGACCGGGTTGAATGGAAATTCTTGTGCCATCAAGAAATCGGGGAGACAGGTGGATGGAGAGCCGGGAAGGCAAAGTAGTAGCCAAAATAGCGAGGGAACGCAACGAGGAGCGATCACCGGGAAGCCTCAAAGCTCGCAGGCAACCCGAGGCTTACAAGATTCAGGTACGACGGTAGACTTCGGTCTAGTCTAAAGCGCGGCGGTATTCGCTGCAAAATTTCTAAACATATAAATCCACACTAATAGCGCTTTGGCAGGATTCTAAACGGGCCTTGATTATTCTCGCAATGCGAAAGAGGTCGAGACATTCAGAGCTTCACAAATAGGACCAAAGTTGTACAAAGAGGCCCAAAGGAGCTTTCGAGCCGAGAGCCTGCCCGGCCCGTAGCCAGCCTAGTTCACTCGCGACGTCGGTCGGTTCAAACGTTTTATCGTTCAGTCGCTTGGCACACGCAGTGGCTTGCAAATCGGATGCATTGAGAACCGCGATTTCAAGGCCCCGGTTTCTCAGCACCCCCTGAAAAACCGAAACATGAGCGTTTACAGCACATTGGACGCGTGCTGAGATAGAACTAGCACGTTTTATCCACTTTTGTTATGAACAACGGGGCTCCTTAACCCAAAATATCCGGAATGTCATCCTTGTTTTGCAAACGTTAACGTTTGGTTTACCTAGGCAATGGACTTAGTCAACCGGTTACCCTTTCCGTTTACTCAAAATATATATTTGGGTGAGGGTATGCAGTGATATTCCCCAAGCGGGGAGCCTCATAAAACAATGCTGCACCTCCACCGTGGTACGTGTCGAAGCTCTTATGTGGGGCGGGCAACACGTAGCTCTCAGCATCGAAGGGCATGCCGATTTGACCCCCTTTAGAAACCGGACTGCTCTCGCCGTGGCTGCTTTTTAACCAAGGCGTCCACTTTGTTGGCAACATCAGGGTGTTAGGGAGGGCATCGTGCATGAGTGAATGCATAGGGCACCCGTGCAGTGAAGAGTTGACGAAAGCCTCTAGTGGCGTGTGCGTCGGCTATCGAATTCTACCGCAGTGTCTAGGCGTCGATCGCCAACGGTAACTCGAGGAGGAAATCTATGAGGTCCTTCCTGGTGTGTGACGTTACTGGACGAGCATGAAATGGGGTTCCAGCAACTTCGTGAGTATCTGCAGTATATCCACCACCGTGCGTGATATCCACACACGGTGAGGGGGCAGGTCGGGCCGCCTATACCCACTGCTGTGCATAAAGGTGATTGTGTCTACGCAGCATTGCGCTGAGGAAAAACCACGGGCAATGGCCGCAAGCTCAGTCCCCCGGCTGCTATGAGCTACAGTGAGGTCTCTGTATCATAAAACCAACGAAATCGAGTGGTATGATCTGAAATAGGGTTACATTGTTTTCATTACGCATGCGTAGTGCAAGTAGAGCACCACCACGTCTATCGATGGCTCGCCTTCGATATACTGTCCTAAGGTTGGCAATCGCTATCACATCGCAATACGTGCAAGATACAGGCGCTGGCTTTCGATTAGCAGCAGCAACACAAATTATCCTAAGGACCCGAAGGGAGATAACTTCCGTCAATACAAGTGACAGCAAGGAGCACAACGCGAGACGGGGAGCCTTGCTTGCCAACTTTCACTCGCATGCACAACTATCACTCAACAAGTAGAGAAATACAGAGCTCGGGTAACATAGATATATGTCGGCGCCTACTCAACGCTTAGGCAACTGCGATTTGCATGAAAACCCAGCTTAGAACATCTGGCCATGCCATACGCGATAGAGGACGACATAACCTACCTATATGTGCAGCAGCGGTGCCTAACGTTACGTTTAAAGTGGTTCCGAACGAACCCCAACGTGGAACGTCTGGATATAACATGGAAGTTTCCGGCTGGAATATCTCGCCTAGACATGTGGCAACTGGTCCCTATCATGCGTCCACCGGCTCTTGTCGTGGAATACAAAACCGAGAACAGCCCATACACCGGACGACCCCGATCGGCTCGAAATGTAGCCTGTCTAGCCGAATTTCACCCTGACAAAACAGAAAAGTTGAAGGTCATCCATGTTTATACTGTACGGACCTATGCCATCAGAATGTGTTGCTGTGCACGTTACGTACACATGGTGTTTGCCCTTTAGCCACCGTACGTAGCTAAAACACTTCCTCCACATCACACACTTGGCACACTTCTTCACCGTATCCAGGGTGTTTTTTAATAGACTTGTGGTGCATTGGGGACTGGGCCAACGACAATGGGCTACCCCCTCCCCCCGCACCCATCAGACCCCTGTAGCGTGCTATAATGAGGTGGAAGAAAGGGATGAACGGTTTCTTCTTGCAGAGCAAACCAACGCCCAAGCACGTTCAAATACAGCGAAAACCAAACAATGACCCATACAGACACCATAGGGACATTACAAAACAATGTTTTCCCGTCACGAGGATATACAAAAACAATATCATTTGCTCATTTTGTTACAGCCCCCACGGTAACTAACGCCTCCCCCACTCGGTGGGCAAGGTCTACACTACTGTATGTGCCCCCGACGATTTCTTATACCGAAAATACAAACGAAAACAGGACATGTAATCAACATTGTACTATGGGAGCCGATTGACTATGTGGGAAGCCTCTCCGGTCAATATGCCCACAAGTCGGTGTGCAAGCGTTTCCCGCTCGTGGTGAAGGTCGTTACAGCTCGGTGCGCAGCGGGACAGCGGTGGTACGTTCCGCGAGAATGGACGCCACCGCGTCCGCGGTCACCTCCTGAAAGGTTGGTGCAGAACGGCGTTCAGAGACAAAAGATGCATTCGAGCAAAGGAGGGGGGGGGCAATAAAGCAGGGGAACAGCATTACTCAGAGACAGCCAGACGTAATCAAGAACGACAAGGGAGCGACGCAGGACCACACCACAAGGAAATGGGTATTGGTCAGAGAACGGCATGCTACCGGTCAGCATACTGGTAGGATTGCGTTGTTACGGCAGTATCACGAGAAGAATCTAGCGAAGGTACGGTATCATATCCCAACGAACAAGTCAAACACACACCAGCGTGTCGCTTCGGATGTTTCAAACAGGCTTCACGGCGAAGAACGCTGTCGCAGAGGTCGCTACAAGATAAACGAGCCCTGAACCGCACCATCCACACCAGTGAGCCACTACATTGCGGATATTCGAAACCGACCCATAACGCAGAAGTTAGCTATCCAAGATTAAGGAGTAACGAACAGCACAGAACACACCAGCCATGTACAAAATATGTGGTCTCGCTATAGTGCTCGTCTGTGCCAGCCAGTAACACCGGAACTATAGCGGAAACCGGCACTTCTTCGCATATAACCAGTACTGCTTGTTTCCATCGGTGCCAAACGATTTCACGGGCACTATAACCGGTAACAGGCACTACTCAACCGGCACTTTAGAGGCACCTCTACTGGGTAATCGAAACCAACTCACAACGCAGAAGTCGTCCCCAGTATAAGGACCCTTGCACAGCTGGCCGTCTAGCCTGTACAAGTTCTCGCTGCAAATCTCCAGCATCTTGCCGCTGTAAAGGCGGAACTTGTAAACCGCGGGAGGGATGTCATCGCTCGTGGCGCCGCCAACAACGCGGGCCTCCGGGAGACCCGTGAGTTCCTGTAGAATGGGGGGACCAGCGGTAAGCGGAGAGATGAAGCGCTCAGGTTTGGCTTACATCCAGTTTGCTCTTCTCCCCTGATTTATTGTGTTTTTTCTTGATAAGGGGGGGGGGGGGGGTAAGGACGCTATCATATCATACGTACCATGTTTTCCGTACAGTAGGTCATTCTCGTTATTCAGCTCAAAATAGCTTAAGGTATGGTATTTGCAAATGCCCGATTTTGCCAAACGAGCTGCTAGCTTAGTGGAGTGTCTACTAGCCTGGAGAAGTTGGACTGGGTGTCATCCATCTTCCAAAACGGTGGTGTGCGCTATGTACACGGATCTGCAAGTCTTGGGTGGGACGGTATATCATATTATAGTCGATCGATGAGACTCCTTTCCGGGTGAAGCATTTTGTGTTTTACGGACAGAGTCATCCCACGGTAGGGGTTGCACGTTTTGGGCCGGTTGTTTATGACCGGTTGAGCTCCACAAGTGAGGAACTACCCGTGGGTATGATACGTTTATGGGTATATTGTTTTGGGACTAGCCCATAGAAACGTTGGTTGGGTTGCCCGAGCACAAGTCATGTTTCGGGTGAGATATTGAGCTCCTCACGTTTGTAGCTCAGACGCCTCTACTGCACCTCTTCCGTGGGATGACTTGCCACGCGCCTCAAGAGGTACATGGCAGAAAACACTTTGCGACGCGCGGGTGCCTTCTGTGCGCTATCATTACCGCGCCTCTCAGACCAAAACATGTTGGATGCACCACGATCGACAGTATTAATGCAACCAAGGGTGACAGTGCACCCGTGTTCATTACGCACCTGCTGCAAGCGGCGGACGGCGCTGGTCTCTCCCATGAGGGCACCGTAGACGCCATCCATCCTCCAGTGAACACCTAGGTGCGACCGGCCGATGATAACATTGGCGGCCACCTGGAACAAAGTACAAAGCATGAAAAGTTCGGCGAAGTGTGACGGGGGTGAGGGTGAGGGTGAGGGTGGGGGTGAGGGCAATCATCAGGCCAACGAACAGCTGCAGGGAGCGCGTGTCAAGGCGGGTCACATTTTCAGTCATGAGTTGCAAGTTGCTCCACTAGACGGATTGCGTATAGATAGCACCCGCTAGCTTGTTTAAACGAAGCTTGGCACATGTTGTGTTTAAGGACGAGAAAGGCCGAAAGGTCACCTGTTGGCGAGCAATCTCCTTGTTGGTCACTTAAAGCTGCGGCAATGCACAAGCCATCAGTGGTACCTTCATGCATGCATCCACGGGTTATCTCCGGTGACAAACAGGCGATAAGAGAAGGAGCGGTCCCATTCCGTCACCCAACCCATGTGCGGAGAGAATCCATTCGGAACGTTTACCGGCTGGTCGGACAGGAAAACGGTGCCGTATTAGGCTCTACTGTCGACATATGCTACGGTAGAGGTGTATCGGTTTTGTTTTCTTGGGCGCCTCACTTGAGGATATCTACGTATATACCTCACCCAAAACAATAACTTTGGGAAAAAAACAAAGTGCAACCCTAAAACCATACCCATGGCGATGCCTAGGTACACAAGAAACGAATCTTGCAATTAAAAGAATGACATTCCGACTATGTGAAGAATGACATTCCGACGATTTTGAGTCAAGGAGCCCCGTCATTCATAAAATGACAAAGGTAAGACGTGTAGCCTCTATCGTAGTACGTGTCCACTTTCAGACCAGAAACAGTACCCCTCCTCTCACCATCTCCCGAGTGAGGACCAAACCACCATCCCCTCTTGATTATGCAGACCAGTAACATCTCCCCACTTCTTCCCGTGCATCCCATGTGCGTGCTCTAAACCGTAAGCTACTCTGGCAGTCTCACCTTGTTGAGCTCTCCTTCGTACGTGAGGCCGGTGGTCATCTGACCATCCTCTCCCATGCACTCATCCAGGGTCTCGCTTCCTGAAGGCACGTAGGGAATCCTGGCTGTCCCGCCGTCGTTCGAGATGACTAGGTCGGGGACACACTTCTGTCCGTTCTCGAATCCGACGAACGCCTGTCCACAATGGGAGGGGGGAGAGGGGAGAGTTAGCGTACGATATTAGGCTGCTCACTGAACGGTACTTTGGTCGTTGCCACTTCTAGTGATTAGAGATGCGCCGCAGCCACTAAGCTAGAAGCTGCGGCAGAGTGGTTGTGATGTTTACACGCATGTACCCCTATACAAGAGATACGGACGGGTCGCGGGATGGGTGGGTGGGCATAGAGTTGGTTGCGGCAGATATCGTTTGCGGCGTTTTATATGGAGGCTAGCATATATAGCTGCATGCACACT
This sequence comes from Alaria marginata, assembly GCA_037833945.1. NCBI lineage: Eukaryota > Phaeophyceae > Laminariales > Alariaceae > Alaria > Alaria marginata. Next base: position 9,790 of record JBBMKB010090440.1, read on the forward strand.
TGTACGAATGCTTGTTATGGTTAGGTTTTATCGCCAAGGTCTCTATTGTAATGTAGCCAACCCTTCGGAACTGCGCGCACGGTTTTGGGAATCGCCTACTTGGAGTTAGTGTGTGACAGTTGTGTGTGTGTGTTCTTCACAATAAAGTGCCATTCCCACCCTTTGACATGCAGCACCCCAAGCGTCCGTGAATATGCCTCATCGTAGAGAGAGCCTAGCTCTGGGGTCACAATGTACGAGACAGACATAATCATCGCTCTAACCGTCAGAGGGTTTGACCATGCTTTGTAGCAGCAGTTACATGCGGAACACACGGAACTACGCAGCAGGTATCACCTTAAGAGCGGTGATGTAACCCCCGTTGTTGATGGCATGCCCACTGGGGTAGGCCGGGTGCGTGGGAGAGCCCTCCGCGACCGCCATAGGGAGCAGGTAGGTCCTCTCGTCGTCCGGGTTGTTCCGCACGTTGTGCGACACCACTCGCGAGAGAAGATCCTGTAAACGTCCATTGATAAGATATTTAACACAACAATACCGAACGATGTCAGCGAAATACACAAGAATAGACCGGAGACGGAACGATCGTAGCTCGTTCGCCGCCATCCCATACTCGTTGAGTATCCAAATTATACGGAGAAAGATGCACGCTACGATGGAGGTGCACCATTAGTATTTGTCTTCTGAGGCTCATCGCTTGAGGAGCTCAACGATACCTCTCCCAAAAACTTATTTCGGAAGAATATAAAAGGTGCTACCTGATGAACACTCCCATGGCTTATCACTAGCACTGTTAATAGACACTATGTGTGTTCAAGGAAAGTTATTGCTATTTACGGGGGACCATAGTAAATAGGACCTACGGTACACACGAAAGCTATATTTACATAGTTCTACTAATAATATTTGGTCCTGTTTAGTATGGTCCCCCGAAAACAAAAGAATCGAACGATCTCCGGAAAGCTGGAACGGAGGCCAACAGCGGACGGCCTGAGGAGCTAGCTGGGTGCAATACCAGCAAAACAAATATTACGTGGTGAAGTGAGCAGACCAAAGCAATACCCAAAGAAAGACGAATCTGAAACGTCGACACAGAAGGCGGAAGGTACTGTTCGAAGCCGGAAACAGAGTTAACATCCTGACACCTTGACGAATTTGTGTTAATAAGCCCCGTCATGCTGAAGACGTCTCGGCCAAACATTACCATCTCTATAGAGTAGCACACCTCATAAAGAAATTAGCACTCCGATGAGTTTGGCTTACAAGGAGCCCCGTCCCTCAGCGAAAAACAAGTCGCCTAAATATGACATCCCTTCTGAAGCACGCACCACAGGTATAGTTCCCAAGTATACTATTTGTGATGTTACGCCCTCACAGCAGTTCAAGTTTAGTCAACAGTCGAAGTTCAGTTTCGTTTCGCTCATGTGCTAAACAAGCGGTAGGCCATTTGCTGCCAGGTACTCACAACGTTCTCCAGGATAGACGCCGGCAACGGAGTGGTAACAGTCTCCATGAGCTTGTTGTGCAACAGGCCCCCGTACGCCTCGGGCCTCAGCATGCGGTG
>JBBMKB010090451.1:0-11348 GCA_037833945.1 Alaria marginata
CACTTTTGGTTTGTTTTATTTTTTTTCCTGGGAGGGGTATTCTTCCACTCCGGAGTGACTAGAGCCTGTCCTGTGACGACGGACTTGATTTTTGCAATGAGTTAATGTGAGAACAACAACAACAATTGGAAGTGTGACTCGCTCTGGGACATCGAGTCTACCATTTACGGTATGCACATGGCCGTATTATTTAATGTGAACGTCTGTGATACGTATGACGTTTACAGACAAGACGTTGAGCTATTAATGTTGTCAGGTATCAGATTCACCGTATAACGGAGATTTGTAGACGGAGATATTTTCTCTTTGTGAGCGTACAGGTCTCCGGCAACTGCTCTTTTAAGACGGTTTTCCGGTATACCGACTTGGGTGTGGCTCGATTTTAGACTTTCGCGTGCCTACTCACACGATCGAGAGCAACACATTTCGTTTACTCTGCTCTTTATTTAAGCAACACACACTTGATTCAGCTGTGAGATGAGCAACGCATTTCGAAGCATACCTGGACGACTCCGCGGGCTTGTCAATGGGGAGTTATTCTCGAGTCGCTTCTGCACTGCTCCTGTCAAGTGGGCTGTTCAACCTCGCTCGGGGCCCGGTCTCCTCTCGCGACCACGAGGTAATCATGATTCCAGCGATGTATCGATGTTCCAGTGGCCACACTTTCTACCGGGAAGAAACCGCTATTAATAGAACACAGCTGTAGCAGTAGCACGGGTAGTATAAGCATGTTAAACATAACATGTATTTATGTACCATCGATACAGCAGTGTTGCTGCTTGCGTATCGTCTGGCAATGCTGGTGTATTTCCTTCAGCCAACGTTTGCGATAGCTGTGTTGTTCGTGTTTCTATGGACGTGTTGCCTCTTGGTACCAGGTGGTGGCATTGAACGCAGGTCGGCATTTTTATATCATACTGGTATAATATCCCCAGGTCCAGTACAGCATTACGCTTTATGTGTTAAGAATTTGGTAGTTTAAGAATTTCAGTCTGAGTTTTTATGGAATTTAAGAATTCACATCTGAGCATTCGTGCTCAGCAAGCAGCCCCTCTAAATCCTATATGCTCAACGTTGACATCACAATAAGCCGCGAGCCTTAACCGAAATAGGAGATTCTTAACTGCTGTCGCGTACTGTATGCGTTTCCGAAGGAAACGCACTGTTCGTGAAGTAACCACTAGATATATGGTGTATTATTACCTGGTGTCGTAGTATTAATAGATTGTTGCGAAGAGGGCTACTGAGAGTTGTATCATATATACCAGGTATGTAGGAACCACAGAGACTACTGTAGGTACAGGTGTGAGATAATTATATGATATACGACACACGCCGAGGCTGGCTATCGACGGCTGGCTTTGTACACATCATTACCGCTCGCAACCTATATGCCATATATATGGTCATGGCCCGCAACTTACTTCGAAGTTAAATTAAATAATTGTTCGAATACATATTTTAATGGCCACTATTAGCCATTATTAACCGTAACTACAGTACAGGATACCTGATAAGAAACAGAGATACTGACCCAGGCTGAGTTTCTTATGTGGGAGAACGTCCATTCTACGCAAACTTCAGCATGCACGCTCCCGAATTTCCGATTTTCCTGCTAATCTCAGAGTGCGTTTCTTATTTGCCTGCTTTTTATTAGGTGTCCTGTGCTCTATCATAGTCAAACATAGCCAACCAACTCGCAGCCCTTTTGTTACGAGTACACTCACCCTCTCACGACTTCGGCAATACCGCACTTGGAATTTGTGCGTAATTTTCGACGATAGTCGAGCCTGTCTATTAATGAAGGCGATCAATTGTGGACCTTTTATCATGGGGCTTGACTCACTCGCATTGTGCGAGGCAAAACACTTAGAATTGTTTAATGTTTTTTGCAGTGTAGTAAAATTACGAGGGAACTGCACTCATTCACGTTTTGGGAGAGACAAATACTTTACATTAATTTAATGTGTGTGTTTTTTTGTACCTGGTAGCTCGTAGTAAAAGGGTTGGACCGACATTAATAATGTATGAAACACAACAACTCGTATCGAAAGTTTAGATCTATCGAAATGTCGACTTTACGTTCATCGTGTCGACGACTTTTTTCTTTTCGACACCTGGAATCCTGCTTCCGTATTTTTCAGATTTGCACGTAAAATAGTTTAAATATTATAGCGGTCTCGGTATATGGTATGCGTGGCGGCTCCCTATGTGCAGGTCGGTTCAAAACAACGTGTGTGGTGCTCAGACCAACCCTAGCCCTAACCCCAACCCTAACCCCAATCCTTCGGGGGGCTCAAGGTCGGCTCGAGGTCGGCAGGGGCAGTCCTGCCATACTTACATGCATCGCTAGTGAGCTTTACCTGCACCTCTGAAGAACCTTACACGTACGCGCGAATATAGCTACGAGGGTGCTTGGTATCCCCTACCAAATGTACAACGTATGTTGTAAGATGCGTCAGATGTTGTGGTAATTTTTGTTTTTATCAGGTTTTTATCGGAATTTGGAATTTGGACGAAGTATTTATGTTTCGACGACGTACAAAGTATTACCACGTACCTGGTACGAGATAAAAAATCATACTGATATTATATGTACGTGAATATCGATTCTATAAAGTGGTTCAATTTTACGTTTCGTTTGTGGTCGCGAGACAGCCTTACACACGTCCCCCCCCCCCCCATCTTTCGTTATATTTCTTCAAAAGTTTACCGTTTGATATTTTGAACAATTTGCGAGTTTCGAACGTCAGATTGGATTTTAGATTTTCGGGTGATTAAATAATCAAAATACACTCTTAATACTATCAGCTGTGCGATCGAAGATTTCGTCGAAACTCATTTTTGCAAGCCGTGTTTGATACTCCGATTGCGCGCGCTACGGGGTCGTGTGTATGTCCTAATGATCAGTAGGTCGGCGATTCCCCGTATTAGGTACTACTGTAAAGTACCGGGGCCGACAGGGTGATACAAAGACGTCCGGCCGTTTGGCAATCTTCGCACGGAAACTAAAAAACCCATTCTTACGGGGACGTAATCTCGTACCAGATTGTTACATTTACCTGAGTGTTATCTCCGGTGAGGGGGAGGAGCTGTTAAGCAATTTAAGATCGCAACATGAACAGGACCATTTTGAATTATCACGAGCTAATGCGGGTCTCCAATTAACACGGCGCCTTGAAATAGGGGCTGCCTGCATGTTGGCCGAAGGGAGTTTTACTTTTACTGAACAGTCAGTTGTGTTTTTTTATTGATAGACGGTTTTCGCCATGTATTTGGGTGCTTGGTACGGCGAACCCCCACGTTTGAGCGACGACGACGTCTTCATTATATTGCACTATCTGGCTCCACAATATGTAGAACCAGCCTCGCCTGCCCGTAGCATTCATCAAGCTGTGACGACAATCGCTCTTCCACTCAGCACGGTACGAAGTGTACCACATTATTTGTATCGAGTCCTACACTCCTAGTATTTAGTGACAGAGCGCTCCCGTATTTCGATACAAATACATTTCCATAGTATTATTAGTGTTTATTAAGTTTGGAACTTTTGGCAATTGACGGCTTTGATAATTACTACCCTTGCACGTTCGTTTTCTCAACTTTGTGGGTGTGTCGTCAGGTGTCTTCCGATAGCCCGCTGGAGTCCGTACGTGGTATAATTAAGCAACCACAACCACAAACGCGGACTCGGAAGGACCCTACGTCAGACTCTGAAGACACCACTACGCGTCTTCCCACTGATGGCGCAGTATATACCGACCTTGAGGGGGGAAATAAAGATTTCCATTCGGCCAAGCGCCCTGCCTCGGCTGCCAACAGTCGGAAGTTACAGGAATGGGCTTGCGACGGCAATTCCTCCACGATTTATGCCACCTCCACCGTATACCCTTTGCTGGAAGGCTGTCTGACTCTGGTCGAGTCCAACAGCTCTGTGGTGTACTATTCGAGCACAGCCAGGGTTGGTTTCGTCAAGTCGGCCAGCATCGGCAACCACGCCGTAACAGAGGTAAGGTTTCGACGAAACACCAATGGCGTCTTCCAAAACGCTTGCTATACGGTAAGGGGCGCACACCACTTCTCTGGGGCTCTCCTCAGTTGAGGTGCTCTACGCCGACTTCAACAAAATCTGGAGTTCAACCCGACCAAAAACATCACATGGCTACTTGTAGGTATACAGCGAAGAGTGTGGCAAAACGTAAAAAGAGTGTCCCAACAATATTGAGTAGCAGTTCTTCGGTTAGAAACGATTCGGGCGAACAATGCTGTCAGTGTCGTGGCACACGTCGTAAAAAATTGACGACACATCAACAATCGCGCCTGTTCTCTCGATATCAACGATTTGTTTCTCCTGCCAAGTTATTTTCGTAACGCAAACATTATCCAGCTCTACTTCACAGTAGCTTGTACCCAAAACCGAAGGCCCGCTATTCTCAAAGGGGACACATGCCACGGCAGATGTGCAAACCGTGGCTTATGAGGCTCTCCACCTGAGGAGCTCCATATACCTCACCCACCAACGTATTTTGAGTAAACTGGAAGTGTAGCCCGATGTCCTAACCCATGGCCTAGCTATTAAAAATATGGTTTATTCGCAAAACACTAGCTACAAAACACGAATGATCTCCCAATTATTTTGGCCCCGTCATTCAGAACCACAAGTGACCAAATTGTGGTACACTAATACCTACAGTAGTATAAAGTAGCAGTCGTCAGGGATACGCGAGGACTTTGCCGTACGCACCATGTAGGTAACGATTTCGGCCCAACGCCTTGGATCGCGTATCCACTCTTGTCAACCTACCAAGTCTGATAAAGCAATGTAACCGTCTAGGCACCGACCAGGCTTCATTTCCACCCACCAACGGACCGTTTGCTACACCAACCTGCTGCTAGTTTCGGGAGCAAGAGTGCCCTTTAGCATTGTTCACATAAATCTGTTGCTTTGTGGCAGGAGCAAAACTGGATTGCACTGTACGCACATTCTGCGGATGTTTGGTTACGAGCGTGTACTTCTGCCGAGTATGCGAACGAAGTGGGCGCTTCAGAGGCAACTTGGAATTGTACAGGTAAGTCCTCACGTTAGACGCGTTCTACGATAGAGGTAGCACTTGTAGGCGTTTTGACCACCTGGATGACGGGGCTCCTTAACCCAAAATTGTCGGAATGTCATTCTATTTTTGCATTATGCATTTTTTGTATGGATGGGCCACGGGTTTGCTCATCGGATTGCATTTTCAGTTTGCTCAGAATCTGTTTTTGGGTGAGGCATAGAGCTCTTCAAGTGCGGAGCTTCAGAAAAAACATGCTGCGCCTCTGTAATAGAACGCGTTGATACGGCGCATCCTGCCGCAGTCACGGGGGTCAGGGTTGAGATACCATGGGGACAAAGGTTGCAGTAGGGGAGGAACCCCCATTTTCACTTTTAGAAGCGAGTGTAGGCCACTCACAAACGGACTTAAATATGTTTCGTTGGCTGGGCGTGACAACCATTTACATGACGGTGCGTGTGACTGGCTTTGGGTGGCTTCTACAAAACGAGGCCCTAAACGTGACCACACCACTATGGCTTTCGTCTGAGTCGGTTGAAGAAAGCGAGCAGTAGTCCGCGAGTGCTTACGATGGATAGCCCGGTGGGTTAGTGAGTGTTTCCGAATATTGCATACCCCTCGAAGGGGTCACATGGTTTTCGTGATATACATAGCAACGTAGTTTGTTGTTACGCTGCTTTGAAGGGTGCGGGTCCCCCCCTGTCGTGGCGTTGGTGTTCCCGGCAAGACAACCACGCATGCTACGGCAGGCGTGCTTCCTCGGTTTTCCTGGACCCCTCACTTGAAGAGCTGCATACCTCACCTTAGCGTTGCTTTCGTACGCTTAACCCGACGAACCATCGCCCGGCCTGTGATAGGTGTACAGTAGTTAACACATACCAGGGTAACATTGTAAACTGGCAATGGGACTCGAACGGTGTTTGCGTAGCTCCTCGGCGGAGGAGACACATCAGTCTGGAAATAGTTTGGCGGAAAACTGTTTCCCCTGTCGTAGCGCACGTCTAATGTCCCCATGCATCGTGCCGCTGCAGGTGACTCCAGCGTCGACTTGCACGTGGACAGCGTGGTAGGTGAAGATGAGTACCTATCGATCTCGTGCGGCTGCCCAACCCCTTCTCCGTTGCCCATCACTGCTGCGCCCACTCCCGGTAGTACGGGGGCTTGTGGCGAGAGTAATTCGTTTTCGGTTGCGTCCGAGACCCTGCCCGGGGCGGAGGGCTGTTTCTTAGATACCGCAGAGGCAATCAACGGCGAGGCGATATACACCACTTCCGGCACATTGGATGAGCAGCAGGCCCGAATGATCGCCGTTGACGTGACTGGAGAGGATGATTCTACAGCAGTAAGTGCGCTACAGAGGATGATTCTACGGCACAAAGTGCACGAGTAGGCGCACTTAATACTTTACGATAGAGGTGCACTCTAGTTTTCTGATGATCATTCCCCATTTGTTTTAAGATCCGCATTGCCCGTGAAAACGAGACTGTGATACATCACGATAGCGCAAGCTGATGAACAGCCCCATGGCCTAGGTATCCAACGAACGATGCTGTAAACATCCAACGGCATCGGGTAGTACAGCAGTTCCTCGGTTGACAAGTCCCATCAGGCTTAGCGCTTTTAGTCGATATAAAAAACTGATACCCCTATCGCAGTACGCATCAGAGCCGTGTCTACTTATGAGGTGGAGGCGAAGAGAAGTGACGGGCGTGTGACCTAGTGATACAGCATCACTATGATTACCTCAGACATATTGCGTTCCGTTAGATCGTCAGCCTGGGCGTTGATGAATGCGTTCTTGCTGTCAAATGAATCAAATGATCAAGCCACTGCGTACATTCCCTCTGCCGCTTTAGCAATCCAGCCCCATGTGTTGGAGATATCAATCTCTGAACCCGTGCAGAACTCGCGTGTCCCTGGACGACGACGGATGCTACCGCCCCGTATCATAGGGGTGCACCGAATGTTTTTTAGGTTCTTCACTTAAGAAACGCTACACCTCCCAAAAACTTTTTTTAGGGTATATTGAACGTATACTCCGATGAACAATGCCATGGGCTAGGTACTGCAGTAGACAAAGAAACACATTGTCGAAAACTGATGGCTTTCAAAAATATCGCGAAGTTCCTCGGTTGAGTAGCCCCACCAGCGAGAAATGTTCCGGCCAAAAGGTGCTAGCCCTATCATAGCCATATTGTAGCACGCGTGAGGGCACTCAATCCTGTTGCCGCTTACGACGGGAAACATGTCGATCTACGGTATATCGAACTCTATCACAGCAGACGCGCGCTGGTATACGATAAAGTGGCACTTTTAGGAAAACCTCTTTGTTTATAAATGCCGAAGCCCCGTACACAAAAAAATCGTCGGAATATCAGTCTTGTTTTGCAAATGATTGTTTAGTATACCTGGGCCACGGGTTTGTTGGTCTCACTGCACTTCCAGTGTGCTCAACATCGGTTTTTGAGTGGGATATAGATCTCCTCTTGTGAGGAGCTCCAGAAACGAAATCGTGCAACTGTACCGTCGGTGCCTACACGTACACCAAGTGTTCCGCGCTGACGGGAAAATGATACTTTCGATATTCAACGTAAGGAGAGGCACGATACTTGCGCGACATGATGGCACTTGTGCTGCTGCACGCTTATCCAAGGAGGCTAATACGACGGTACTTCGTTCGATTCACTGGGTAGTACTATTTGTTCAAACCGAACCGGGCTGCTTACGCTCCTCGGCTGAAGAACTGCGACACCCAAACTCGTTGCAACACCGTCTTTCCTCTGCAATACTGTCTACTTCAGCCGTGGAAGTGTGCGTCGGGTTGCTCTTTCGCTGTTACTAAAGTTCAGGTTTTCGGTGAGATATGAGATATGAAGCAACCTTAAACGAGGAGCCTCAGGAATAACCGAATAACGGGTCAACCCTTACCGTAGTATGCGTATCGTTTGTTTGCTCCTTATGCCTGGATCCCAACAGGGCTAACAAATGATGAACCCGACCAATGTTGTCGCAGGTTGTCTGGGCCTTGGTGAACGCGGTCTCCCCGTCTCCAGACGACTTCAACCAGATCTACTGCCTCTCGGTCGTGGATGCTGCGTTCTTCCACCCCTCCGAAGTGCCGTATTGGAATTGTGAGTTTCGACACGTGCTACGATAGGGTAAAGTAGCAGCTATATTTAGTCACTTTTAACACGTGCTACGATAGAGGCTCGTAGCAGGTTCTGGACACAACTATCCTCGCCGGCGCTGTTCGTCGGCTTAGAAAAGCCCCAACATCGCTGGAATACCGTTCACACGTTTAATTATGTTCCTCGTTGGATTCGTAGGCCATGGGATTGATTGTGTATCGTGTTCATCTTACAATTCGTCTCCAAGCCAACAAACGCCAAGTAAGAAACCTCTAAAACTAGTGTGCGCACCCCTACCATAGCAAACATAGCATGCATCCCTCCAGCAGGTTTTCAACAAGCACTCGTTTTTGTAACTCCTCTTCAGTTTTCAAGGGGGCGATCAAGGGCTAAACGGCATGGTGTCGGCTTATCTAGATTTGTCCGTGTCCAACCATGTAGAGCTGAGTATTTAATTTCGCCTGTCTGGTATTATACCGTCTGGTATACGGCACGTGCTACGGTAGGGGTAGCCCCAGAACCATCTGAAGCTCCTCACTTGGGGAGTTATCCACCTCACCCCTCACCCGACTTGGAGAAACGCTGACTAGTAAACCCCTCACGCAACCGCGTGTACTAAATTAAATGTCCAAGAAAACCGTTTGTATGGCACCCCCCGGATCCAAAGGTATTGCATGGATCCTCAGTCGAGAATGTCCGTGATACATGTTTTGGCTGCATCCCCTGCCGGAGCACGGCTTGCACGTCTTGGGCGTGTTCAGATTCGGGGCGCAAACGGCTTCTAGATAACATTTTCTTCGACCCTCGAGAAATGTAGCGGTAGTTGAGGGCAAGTGGGTGTATGTATCCATGGTGCGACTTTGAACATGTACCCTAGAACGCTTGAATCTGTACTATAAATGAAATTTCCGAGTAATACTGCCGGGACAGATTACTCTGTATGGTGCGAATAGGGTCCACCTTAACCTCGATTGGTGCCCCGCCAAATCGCTCTTCTCGCGTACAGTTGGAAACAGTCTACAACTGCAATGTGTAGCCACATAGTGTCTTTGCTTCCTATCCACAGTACTTCATCGTGTTGCCAGAGAGCACCAGGTGTCAAACCCAACACTGCTCGGGGGGAGATCAAGTATCAATGACAGCACAATGATGGAACATGCTTCGTCTGATTTATTTCCAGTTGCTAACTTACAAGCTAGAATATTGACCCTTGAACCCTTGCTCCGGTTGCAACGTTTGTTTGTGTTCAGGCGGTGGGGAGTCGACTTTCAGCGATGCAGCCCTGACTATCACTGCAAAGTGTGGCTGCTCGAGCTCGTCACCGACTGTGGCACCTTCCCCGGTACCCTCGCCTACCCATTGGCCTATTAGGTTAACTAGATATCCTGTGGCCTCACCAGTGGTCCCGTTACCTACAGCTTCGCCAACAGCATCGCCTACATCGGCACCTCCACCATCGCAAGTAAGAAGACGACCAATGCTATGGTACGGCGAGCACCGTTAAATAAACCCTCTCGTTTCGCCGGCTCTAGGCCCCTAGCGCGAGTGCGTAGCCTACATGTTAGCCACTCGTATGATTTCGAAGTTTAATAGTTTTCCGATACTCGCCGACATTGAGTTTGTTGTCACGCTCGCGTTTTTGAGTGAAATGCAGGGCCGTTCTCTTTGGGGGCCTATGGCCAGTAGTGGAAATAAAAATAGCACCGTAGCCCGGACCCACCCACAGGTACACTTGTTACCGACCCTCCCTTTAAGCAACGATTAGAGCGCTTCCATAAGAAAACCGGCCTTGGCACGTAAACCTGGATATGTTACAGTTCTCGTGGTGTCACCTGTTTGGCATACCTGGTGCTTAAGCTCGAACTCCCAACCACGACAGACGACGTGCATATCAAAAACAGATGTTCGAGAAGTTGACCTTCAACTTCTCGCCAACTACACATCGTCTCCTTCAAACATCAAAAATATGTCATTCATTTTACCCCCCCCCTATGTATCGTCTCCTTCAAACACCAAAATATGTAAATAGTTTCACCTCCCCCCTATAGTCTATGTTACATCTCCTTCAAACATCGAAAGTAATTAATTAACTCCACCCCCCCTATAGTCTATATCTTATATATCATCTCCTTCAAACACAAAAATTAATTAATTAATTAATTAATTTCACAGCCCCCCTTATCAAACATCAAAATTAATTAATTGGCCTGTCAGTTCCGCTTTGAAACCCCTCTGCGACTATGGCGGAGCACGTGCCGACTGCAGAACTATTGACAACACGCCAAACTCATAACCGCACGTGCGAACCAGGCTACAGGCACGCCATCAACGGTACCCATTGACGATGACAACAAGAGGGCGGGGAGGGGCGTGCTCATGTATTGCTACCCAACAGTAGTAGTTTGACGATTGAACACGCATTATGTTTGAGACCAAACACAGTTCCTACGCCAAATGGAGATTCCCCTTAACATTTTCTCTTATGTCGTATTTTCTTATGTGCCTTGCGTTAAAACAACAACAAGACGTTCTACGATGCAGGTAGCACGTTTTGGCCGAAACATTTTCTGAACGAACAACGACGGGGTTCCTTAACCCAAAATCGTCGGGATGATTTTTGTCTTTTGCAATATGGTAACGATTTGACACTAGGCCATGGCTTTGTTCATCGCATCACACTTTCAGTTTACTCGAGATCAATTTCTGAGTGGGGTATAGAGCTCTTCAAGTAATCAACATCCTCAGAAAATAAGAGGTGTTATACTGAATACAGTACCGTAGCATGTGCCGGGAGGTCTTCTTCGAGAGCAACCACCTGCACCGGAGATGGTTTGTCACGCTTGCGTCAAATGCGTACATACGATGTATATATATACGGTATATGTAACAAAAATAGGAACCAAGGTTGAATTCAACGATAAACCAAGACTCACACCGAAGACGTCTGCTAATCTTAGAACCACCCACACGTTAACTGCAGCCACCAACATATTCACCGACGGTGGCAACAAGGGTGGGGCTATTTCAAGAGCAAACATCCGCACTGGGGCGATTCATGTTTCAAGCTTACCTCAAATACATCTATTCATGTCACGCGAAAATGTTACGTAGACCACACCAACCTATAGGGTAGAATTGCATGCAATAATGTTTTGTAGACCACACCAAC
>JBBMKB010090462.1:0-11347 GCA_037833945.1 Alaria marginata
CCGACCCGACCCGACCCGACCCGACCCGACCCGACCCGACCCGACCCGACCCGACCCGACCCGACCCGATCCGCGAGAAGTGGCCCGGTCCTTGAAAAGCGCTGATATTGGGCTCGGCAGCCTATTTGGTATAGTATACCCTAGTAAGATGCAACTACAGCAACTACCTGGTACAGAGAAAAACTGTAGGACGCAGCACTTTACTGTATGGCAGTTTCCGAAAGATAGAGCGAGGCCACCGACCGGTAGATATAGCTACGTTGTTTTGGCTTGGTATTGGTGCGTACATTTTTGTCATGATATGTTACACCTTTTTCATAATGAATAACACCGACCAATAATACTATAAATTGTGTACCAGTATGATATTGGTTACTTGTCGTATACGAGGTGTAGATGTATGTGTGTTGGTTTTCAGAGCCTACAGTAGTGTGTATTTTCGGGTGGTTTTAAGTTTGTTGGCTTTTATAGCCGACAGTAGTACGCAGTAGTGTGCATTTCCTGGTGGTTTTCTCTACTTTTTAAATCTAGATAACATATCTTATATTTCTTCTTTTGATTTTTTATTTCCAGAATTACCTTTTATAAAAGGAAATGGCGAAAATTACGTCCTAACGACTAACCGCCGCCGGCGCTTTCGGCGGCGGGCCTAATATTGCTGTCAATCGGGTTGGTCGTGTTAACCCCTTTGGGGCTTCAGAGGGGAAAATTGACGAAATAAATTGACGATTCGAGAAGCGGTCACACTACGCAGCCGAGGACGCCGGCTAGAATGTGTTCAAAGCGCAACTGCAGGAGGTATACGACACACGCACGGCATTCTGATACTCGTGATGCTGCAGGCTCTTCCTGGACGGTTGATAATATCGCAAATCTCTTGTTTTTGGTCGATATAAACGGGCCTCAAAAGGGTTAACACAACTTCGGCACCAATGCACAGAACTCTGTGAATAGAAACCACGCTCATTTGTTCACCTCCTCCTTTATTTCTGTGATACACGGCCTGCCTTCTCATAAGCAAAAGCCCCGAAAGAAACTTCGCCTAAAAATTACGGAGTAATAATACCAGGTATATCCGAAGTTTTATGTAGGACACCCCCCCACACCCTTTCTCAAATAAGAAATCTAGCCTGACGCCAATTTTTACCGGTTTCTTACCAGAGAGCCAGCCTGACGCCAACTCACCGGTTTCTTACCAGAGAGCCGGTACTGTAATATGATACGATAACAGTATACCTTACCAGGTCTTTTTTTTATGTGTTATTCTTGGGCTGTGTGGTGTCTGTCGGGGAGGTTATGATATCGTGTAGGGATTTTCCGCGCCGCCAGTCTTTGTAAGTCTGGCGCTGTTTTTTTCTGTGGATTTTCTTTTTTTGCTTAACTTTTTTGCAGCTGCTGCCGCCGCAGCCGCCACAGCAGCCGCCACCGCCGCTGTTTTTCTCGTCGTGCATCTTTCGTGCTGGCTATAATGTATTTTACCGGTTGACTTAATGTCGACGGCTGATGATATACCTTTTTCATAATAGTATACCAGGTATACTGTATGCCAGGTATGATATAATACAAAGGGGTGAACTTATAATACTCGTATACCCAAGTTTTGCATTGATTTGTAGACTGGTTTTTGTATCCCACCGGAGAGCTGGTGGTGTTTCTGTTGCGGACGATCGTGGTAAAACCTTCAGTCAGTTGACTATAATACTACGTCGACAGCTGTCGTTTATACATTTTTCATAATAATACAAAGGGGTGAAATCATAATGTATTGCCTCAAAATGTATTTTGCCTTTTTTAAAGAGGTGTGAACGGTTTTTGTACAAAAAAAATGCATCGGCGGTGAAGCACTATATACTACTGCTGTAAAAAACGCGTGATATGGCCAGGAGGTTATATGATATCGAAGTGGGTACATTAGGAACGAATTATAGGAGGGGAGGAGAGGTGTAGGTACTTGTTTGGACAAAATGGCAGAAAAAAAAATGAAAAATACCTGGTAAACTTTAATGGTACGAGTACGTCGCACAAGGTACTTGTCTTTAAAAATGAAATAACGGAAAAATAGTACGAAAATATGCGAAAACACATACCAGGTATACTGGTACTTCGAAGTATATGCTTTATTTAAATAAGACTTACGATATGCTGGGTGATGACAGGAACTCCACGTCGCCGTGCCGCCCCGCAGTCGCATCGGCCGTCGCTTCGTGCACTCCCGGCATCATCACCCCGTTCTCTCCCGACACCGTCGCGTTAGTGTGAGGACGGTATATAGAGGTGGACCGATTATTTCATGGGGTGTCTTCCTCTTTCGACCTCGTCGCTCTACGCCAAACGACAGAAACAAAGAAACAAAGAAAAACCACGCCGTCGTACCGCGCCCGCGCTCGGCAGCACGAGCTTCTTGACAAAAGCGAGCCGAACGGCGGCGCAACGCGCTCCGCTCGCTCGCTCGCTCTCGTAGGCAGTCGCTGCGTTCGCTCCCGATATCTCACCCTTTGCCCCCCGACGTCACCGCGTTCTCTCCCGACATTACGCCGTTTGTTTCTTGATTTCGACACCGTCGCTCTATGTTTATGTGTGTGTGTTTTTGTCCCGTTAATTCTGGGCGCCGGATGGTTTGACGCACCAGCCGGGGTTAAATATAACACGTCAGAAGAGCGAAAGTAAAACGGTGGAAGAATACAACTCGTCGTCGTTCCTCGCTGCGCTCGGCGTCTAATACGGGGGACCATACCTGGTAGTAAATAGGAGGACCTACGGTACACACAAAAACCTATATATTTGCCTATGTTTACGAACAATATTTGGTCCTATTTACTATGGTCCCCCGTAATAGAGCTTGACGGAAGCGAGCTGAACGACGGTGCAACGCGATCCGCACACGCTTGAACCGTCGCTCCGCTCGCTCGCTTCAGCCGTCGCTGCCTTCGCTCATGACGTCACCTCGTTCGCTTGCGCCTTCGACCTCTCGTCTTTCTATCATCTCATACGTAAAAAAAAAAAGAGTAAAACAATTCAGAGCACATTGGGAGGGACAAGCATGCAATATTTTTTCGCGGTTTCGTCCCCGCCCGACGTGCAGCTGGTTTGTGGCTGTTGAGGCATGATTGAGTGATGTGTTGATTGATTGATGTGTTGATTGGCTTGATCGGTTGATTGAGTTTGGGACGTAGTGGTGGATGCGTGGACTACTGTGTCGGAGTGGGAGTGTGTACGGCGTGTGGACATTTTGGCGTTGACGCTCTGTGCCGGCTCCTCCCCGTGCGTAGCATACATATTTGGTGACTGCAATGCATTAACCATAACACCGACAACGGCCGCGAGGACCTCGGTGATAAAGACGTTTATATCTGTGACACGAAGCACAGCCGTCGGGCTACGTTCTGACGCATGTCCATTGTTTTTACAAACACAATGTTTATCCCCACGTTTTGTGTCTATAACCATACACGCGGGAGATGATAACTGTCAAACTACTATTAATAGTGGAATGTATACTTATCGTTGACATGCACGCTTCCATGCCGGGGAATTTCTAATACGCGATAATATCAAGGTCAGACTTCGACTCGGCCTTTTTTCGACGTTTGGCCGAGAAACGCGCCAACTCGTATTTATGGCTCGCCATACCGTGACAGCCTCATCAAGAGTTTACTTTTTGCATGGGTCTGTTTTTCTCTGCGTATTTTAGCACGTTCTTTCAAATACGTCAGCTGTGAGTTCGATCAGTTGAGTGGTCGATACTCAGCTTTGCACGCTACGTGATAGATACTTCGGCCGCGCTTTTTTATGTGTGAATTCCGTGTTAAGGATATACCAGGGTATAGTCTTAGGTCAGCAGCTCTGTTTTTTTTTTTAATATGAATACCGACCGTTTTGTGTGCCTTTTCCTTTTGTTCGGCGGCTGCAACTTCAGGTACGTCTCGCGACCGACATGGACGGAGACCGACTCGTGGCCCTCAAGATTCTGAAGAAGGAATGGATCTGGAAGAACGACATGAGCGCCCTCGTGCGAAGGGAGATCGAGATCATGAAGGGTGAGAATGACGATCATAACAGCAAAATGACGATTGCAACAGCAAAATGGCGATTACAACAGCAAAGTGACTTGATTGCAACAGCAAAATGACTTGATTACCTGGTACATCGCACGCGTTGTTTTTTTGTTCGCTAGGCATGGTTCCACACGTCGGGCAGATCATCTACAGTATATCCCCACTCGATGATCTAGGTCTGTCAGGGAAGATCTGTATGGTCTAGCTCGTGTTGCCGGGTGGGAGCCGTACGATCTGCATGATCTAGCACATGTTTCCTGGATTGAATATGTACTCTATACTTAAGTATATACAGATCCTGCACAATATATCAAAACCGCAGCGATAGGATCTATTGTAGATGATGTAGATCGTGATCTATTCGAGGTGTTAACTCGTCCCCAAACGGGTTAATTACCATTGATTGCAACTTGCGGTTCATGGAGATATAGTTGGAACAACAGGTCTGCTCGGTGCCGCCGAGCAAGTCTGGATCTTGCTCGTAGACAACACGAGAGCGTACGAGCACTAACTGTAACTCCTGGTGTACGCGTACGGTTGACGCCGCCGTGAAGGAAGCACCGAAAGTGTCGAAATGGCGAGTTTACAGACTTTCGAGTTTTTACCACGAAGCCAGGTTATTCGTCACAATTTTTTGTCGCGGCAATTTTGCGGGAATCCATCCATCCATCCACCATTCGCGTGCGCAAACATCCCGCGTACCCGCCCGACAGCTACAGTATCTTGTTTCTGTCTCTCTTTCTAACTCTGTGTGCCTCTCATCGTCTCTGTGTCTGTCGCTGTCTCTGTGTGTGTCAGAATTGGATCACCCGTCCGTGGTGAAGCTGATCGAGGTCTTCAACTCAGACACCCATGTTTTCATGGCCATGGAGGCGGTGGACGGGCGGGAACTGTATGAAGAGATCAACCGCAAGGGGATGCTGCAGGAGGGCCGGGCGAACGATCTTTTCAAGCAGGTGACCTGACTACTTACAGCTGACGTATTTGAAATAGTTTTACATGAAGAGGTGACTGACAGCAATTGACCTATTTGGAATATTTTTATAGAAAAAGGTCACTCACAGCTGATCTATTTGAAATACTTTCATAGAAAAAGGTCACTCACAGCTGACGTATTTGAAATAGTTTTCTAAAAACGTACGACTTGCGAGACTTGTGGCTTATCAACTACAGCGCGGCCGTACCACAAAAGCCGCGTACTAGACTTGATGGTTTGTCATGATGGTTTATCAACTACCGAGCGACCGCAGCACGAAAATCGTATCCTTGCAGGGGAACGGGTGTGTAAAAATGCGCGGCCGCAGTCTCACGCAGCTTGCAAAGCTCTGACTTGGGCGAACTCGCAGCTGATGTGTTTGAAATCGTTTTATTTACTGGTGGTGTATAATGCTGGTGGTGTTTGTGTTGCGGGCGATCGTTGTAAAACCTTCAGTCAGTTGACTGTCGATCGACAGCTGTCGTTACTTTTTTTCATAAAAATAAGGTGACTCACAGCTGACGTATTTGAAGTAGTTTTATAGAAAGAACACCCTGTAGCGTTGACTCAATAACATTGTAGCGTTGACTCAATACTATTGACCAAGCTCCAAGTATATAATCCAGTTAGTTGACTTTTCGTCGGCAGCTGTCGTTTACTGTTTTCATAATAATGCCGGTATATGATAATAAAGCTGTCGCTGGAGACTCGCGCAGCAGGGTGTTTGCGTAGTATACCTGTCGTCAACGTATTCACACCTCGGACAGATTAGGATCTAGATCATCAAAATCATCTAGATCGTCTACAGTAGATCCTGTATATGCTGTTATAAGACGTTGGGCAGGATCTGTACCAGGTATATATATATATATAGAGGGTACAGATCCACACCCTGGAAACATTTGCTACGAAGGTCGTGCAAATCGTACGGCTCCCACCCGGTAACACGAGCTAAACTATACCTGGTACAGATCTTCCCCGGAAGATCTAGATCATCAAGTGAAGATTCGGTGATCTGTCCGACGATGTGTCAACTTGTTCGCGTTGGTGGCCGGCGGCGGCGATCGTATAATTCTGCTTGAACGATCTCGAAAGGGATGCCAGTTTTTTTGTGTAAGTTAGAAACTAAGTTAGAGAAACTCGTTGTGAGCTACCAAGGGTATGTGCCCGGCCAACAATACCGGCAGTATATCGGACACCCGCACTATCGGATATAACACCGGTCTTTGCTACTACTGTAGTATAGGGGGTTCCAGTTGCGCCAAGCGATTTCATCGGCACTATACCGGAAATAGGCATTATTCAACCGGCACTATCGAGAGACCCCCGCTGTAATAGTAAGGAAAGCGATAACACGTATGATACCAGGTATATACGGTTACCAACTTTTGGTCGACATGATAAGAACCTGTTAAAATTGCCCCGTCAGCACCTCCCCGGGGACCCCCCGCGTGTGTTTTGCCGTCGAAACCGGCGGCGTGGATCGACTCGCGAGTTACACAGATCGGAACCGGCCGGCCTGATGGTCCCATGTGTTGTAAGTTGTAAGTTTTTTTTTCCAGCCACACACACTGACCGCGTTGTGCACGGCCTGGACTGATGACAATATTTTTGAACGTTTTTTCAAGTCACGCTGCTGGCTACTTTTTTTGTGCTCTGATGATGTTTTTGAGCGCTTTGTGGAGTCAGTCACGGACGGTCTGATGATACCCGTGGACGCGTTTTCGAGTCTCAAAAGTTGACCAATTTTGTGCACGGTGCACGGCCCGTTTTTTTGTTTCGCGCGTCGCCCGCCGTATGCATCACGCTTCGTCTCACAGCTGATGGTGGCGGTAGAGTACATCCACTCGCTGGGCGTGGCGCACCGAGACCTCAAGCTGGAAAACCTCCTGCTCAGCAGAGACGGCACGCGGATAAAGGTGACAGATTTCGGGCTGGCGGCGCGGCTGGACGAGTGGGAGGGGGACCCGAAGCTCCAAAAGCGGAGATCTTGGGGGGCGAAGCGGAAACAACGACGGCAGCAGACGGCGTGCGGGACTCCGTCGTACGCCGCGCCGGAGATCATCGCGTCGTCAGAAAACCAAGGGTGGGCTTATTGTTGGCTTAATTAGGTATTACAAATACGTCAGCTGTGAGTTCGATCAAATGAGTGGTTCGATACTATTAATAGCATCTTTGCAAGCTGCGTGATATAAATATATTCGTGCATATGTCGCTTTTGCTGTATGTACCTGAATCGAAGTGCACACCGACCTAAACGTGCGCGATTCTTGTTGCGGCCACCCCGCTAATAATGCAGGTATGACGCCCGCGGGGTGGACATCTGGTGCGCCGGCGTTGTCCTGTTCGCGATGGTCACGGGGAAGATGCCGTTCCGGGGGGAAAACGTGAACGCGACGTTGGATATCATCCGTGCGAAAGAGCCAACCTACCCCAAGGGACTGTCTCCGGAAATCTTGGTGAGAAACGGGGAGCGGTCGGGGTGGTTTTTACTTTCGTGTGTTGAATAGTGCTGCTGGGAGCTTGTTCTTGTGGGTGGGATTTGTGAGCGCTGTATAATATGTGTGTTTGCAAAACGCTGCTGCGAATTCGCCCCCCCCCGCTTTCGCTAGACCCTTTTCAGCAGCACCCACGTTTTGGGGGACCAGCAGTATGATACTGCTGGTATTATACGTACTTGGAATTAGGGTGGGGTGTTTTTTTTGTCGTAGTAAAAGGGTTAAAAAAAACTTTTTGGGGCTTGTAAGGCGAAAACGGAGTCGAAAAAAATGACGAATACTGTATTGTATTGGCCAAACTTGGCAGCCTGGCGCCGTTGGGCTAAGGGGTGATCCAGTTAGCACCGGAACCGTAGCGGAAGGAGCTGTGCAAATCGCTCGTAACTGTCCATGACCTTCGACCTTCACACGACCGTTTGACCCGGGGTAATCGGCGTCGATCTTGTCTTTTGGCGCGACCCAACCAAAAATCGTTCATGTTGGCGAGCAGTCGTAGACGCATCATCAACATGTGGTTTATGGATTTTACTAGAGATAAAAAGGACAACGCTGGCGCGGCCAAATCAAAAACTCTCTTTTTAAATCGCAACTTGTTATGGGTTTGAAGCTCCCGGCACACACGCACACCCTGGACCGAGAACGACACCCCCCCCCCCCCCACCTGCTTCCCGCTTACCGATTCTCGCCGCCATGTTGACGCTTTCCCATCCCCGCCGCGATTTTCACAGGACTTGCTGAGGAGCATGCTGCAGAAAGACCCGTCCAAGCGCATGTCGGTAGCCGGGGTCCTGGCGCACGCGTGGACCGCCCTCCCACCGGAAAAGCATCGCGGCGCGTCCAAGAAGATCGAGTCCTTGCCCGGCGCAAGCGCTACGTCTCAGGAGGACTCCTCCGCCGGGCGCGAAGACCTCGCCGCGGCCGCGCGGGAAGCGATCGAGACCGCGAAACAGGCAGCCTCGGAAGCGGAACGGGCGGCGGTCGCGGCGCGCGAGGCGGAGACCACTTCCGCGGCAGCCCTTGCCGCGGCCGCCGATGCGGCTGCGTCTCGGAACGGGTCGCCAGCCCTCGTTGCGCGCGGCGCACAAGGCGACTCTACCCGCGGCGATGGTGTCAAGACGCTGGGCTCGCCGCGGGGCGGGTTTATCCCAGAGTGGGGCCAAAAGATCACGCGTATGTTCGGACGGCAGTCGTCGTTGGGGGGAGGAGGCACTAAAAGTACCAAGGAGGCGGGGGCCGACCCTACAGCGGCGACGAGTCGCTTCCCGTCCGCGACGGCGTCGCGTCACCCGCGGTTGACGCACTCAGTGTCGTCGGGGGGGGCTCGGGAAAGGGCCTGGTCTGGGGATTCTTGCCGCGCGGACTCCAGATTCATCCCGGGCGGCAGCAGTGAAGGCGATCCTGAGCATTCTCGGAGCGCCTCGATGAGCGCATCGGTGGTGGGGCGCCAGTACGCGCCGTCCCACACGTACGGGCTGGAAGATGTCGACCAACCTCGCGGCGAGATCCACTTTTCTGGAGGAGGAGGAGGAGGTATTTTTGGAACGACCAAGGCTTCGGTCGGCTCGGCGACGGTCGCTGCGCGGCGTAAGTTGCTCCGCCGCTCCTCGACGACCACCGCGTCGAGCGACAAGCTGGCGGAGAGCATTGTCCACTCGGGCTGCAAGCTCGTGACGCCCACCAGTGCAACCGCCCCCGCGAAGAAGACGGACAAGCCGTCTCCGCGGACGGCAGGCCAGAACTCGTCGGTGCGCGCCAGGGCCCACCGGGCTTCAGTAAACTTCGGGCTGCTGTCCTCGCTGGTGAAGGAATATCGGGACGGTGACAGCGAATCCAGCCGGAGCTCGACGCGGCCGACTATCCAGCATTCGTTGTCGTCCGCCTTTGCGGCCACCTCTAACAGTTGTGTCACCGCGAGTGCCGACGCGACGCTGGAGAGCGACGGCGGCGTCACCACCGCTCTGTCGGCGGGGGAAATGATAACGGCGGCGTCATCCCCGCCTTCTTCCGCCGGCGGTCTTGACTCGACGCGCGACGTCGGTGCGTTGGCGGGGCGCGATATTGCGTTCGATGTGGTGGCCGGCCCAGTGTCGGGGGAGAACGAGGCGGCAGCGGCGGCGGCATCGGCGGCGGCGGCTGTGGCGATAGTGTCACCATCGGCGGCGGAACTGACGAGTGCCGATGATTACCTTGAGAAGTCGGACGCCACGACGGCGGACCAGTTGATTCTACCCTCGCTGTCCACCGCAACGACTATGAGTTCTTCCCCCTCGCCCGAGGATGAGGCTCCGATTGCTGCGAGCGGCCACGAGCAGGAGACGCCCCGGCAAGAGGAACAGGGTCGGCCAAAAACCCCCTTGACTTCAGCGGTGTCGCTCGAGGACGCTCTTCCTCCGGGCGGGCTGGAGCAGGCAAAACTGTCGATATCGCCGTGCTCTTCATCGGACGAAATTTCGGACGAAACTTCGCAAGAAATATCGGCGGAAACTTCGGCGGAAAAATCGGCGGAAACTCCGGCAGAAACTGCAACAGAAACTTCAGCAGAATCTGCAGTAAAAAAATCGGCAGAACAGTCGCCAGGGCACGGATCGTCAGAGCCGGCAAGCCAAGCGGCTGATTTTTTATCGAAGCGACCCTCCGCGGATTTGTCGACGGATGACTCGGCTGAAGCCTCGACGGCGCACGCCCCCGAGCCGGCCGCAGATCGATCGGTGGAGGCGGCGGTGACGCAGTCCTCGGTGGGTTCGGCGGTGGAGCCGAAGGTGGAGGAGTCAGCGGAACCGGAGGGAGGGTTATCGGGGGAGAAACCGACGGTACTGCGGGCGGCGCTGTCGACGGTGGAGTCGGCGCCGTCATCGCCGGCAACGTGTGAGGTTGACTTGCTTACCGGTGCAGCCACCACCGCTACGCCCACCACCGCCGCGGCAACGACAACCGACGCTGTTGTAGAGACGTCAGCGGAGACGCCGGTGAAGGAGTCCGCGGAGAGAACGGCGACTGCCACCTCTGCTGCTGCCGCTGCCGTCGCTGGTGCTGCTGCTGGTGTCGCTGGTGTCGCTGCTACTGCTGCTTCCGCCATCGCAACCGCCGTGGTTGCGATAGCCTCGCCCGATAAGGACAAGACGGCTGCAGTAGACGCCGTTCCGGACAAGACCGCGGAGCCCACCGCGAACCAATCGCCGGAAAGACCTTCCAGGAGGAAGCGGGCGATGGCCTCGCGGCTGCCGTGTGACGAGGAAGCGACCTCCCAAAACAAGGAGAATTTCGCCAAGAGCCTAGCCGCAGCCACTGCCACTGCCGCGGTGTCGCCCGGCCCTGACGACATGGTCACTGTCGTGATGGAATTTATGTCGCCCGTGCCCACTCTGGTGCTGAGCCGTTCGGCATCGGAGAAGAAGCGAGAGCTATCTCCGGGCCGAGGAACATCTCAGGGGCGGTCCTCGTCTCTGCGCGGACGCCCCGTCCCGTCTCGGTCGACGTCGCCGCACGGCCGGTCTACCCGGGGCCGGTCTCCGAAAGGGGGGGGGCGGTCGTTGTCGCCTATGTCGAAATCGAACTCCACGTCGCAGTCGCAAGAAGTTTTGTCGCAGCCGAAGTCGATGTCGCGGTCGCTGGAGGCGTCTTCGCCGCTAACATGCATGTCTATGTCGGAAGAAGCGGCGTCCCCGTCGCCGCTAAAGCCGGTGTCGGCATCCGCCAAAATTCCGACCGTGACGCAGTCGTCGGCCTCCTCCGCCGACCAGACGACAACAGCAGACCGAGAAATCGGCGCCGAGGCTGAGCTGGCCGAAGAAAACCCGAACGGGAAGACCGAGACGGTA
>JBBMKB010090473.1:0-11345 GCA_037833945.1 Alaria marginata
TCTTGAAAATGTATGGAAAAACAGGGGACGTTTGACCACGAATCTATTTTGTCATTCCCAACCCAGAGACTAAAGTCTCTAGCTTGTAGCCCGGGCTGGTCAATGTCACTTGCCTTTTAGCTTTTAAGAGATTTTTAATATCGCGCATGGTGCCTGATATAGCTCATTACAACGCCTGTGTTGCCCCTTGTGTTTCCCCTTGACAACGTGCAACACCCTCCGGAGCACAAGTCGGACCACATCCCGAAGGGGAACCTTGTGTCAACAATGGTGACCATGTAACAAACTTGTCATACCTGGTCTCTTTACCCTCGCCGTGCAGATCGTGGGAGTGCGCACGTTGGAGACATTGGAGAACAAGGTGGTGATTGACATTGACATTCGCTGGGCCGGTAACGCGGAGTTTGTGGTCGAGGCCGGGGTGAAGCCCGTGCCCTTGCTGGTGACGCTGAACAAGATTTGCTTCTCGGGAAAGATGCGGGTTGAGCTCGCGCCGCTCGTGGCAGTGGTGAGATGAAAAATGCTGTTAATCCTATTGACATATACCTACTGACGATACCTACTGACTACTGACGAGGCCAATACCTATTGACGGTCAAAAAGTATTGACGATGCATATTGACGATGCCTATTGACTATCAATAACTATTATCTATCAAAATCTATTGATGACGATACCTGTTGGCGATGCCTATTGACGATTGATGCCTATCGTGATACCTACTGATTATTGACGATACCCACTGACGATACCTACTGATGATGCCTATTGACGATGCCTATCAACGATCAATACCTTTTGACGATCAATACCTATTGGCGATCAATACCTACCAACGATGCCTATTGACCATGCCTATTGACGATACCCCTTGACGATACCCTACTGACGATGCCTGTTGACGATCAATGCCTGTTGACGATACCTACTGACGGTGCTTGTTGGCGATCAATATATATTGACGATCAATACCTATTGACAGTCAATATCTTTTGACGATACCTTATTGACGATACCTATTGACGATACCTACTAACGATGCCTTCTGCTGATACCTGCTATCGATGCCTTCTGCTGATACCTACTAACGATGCGTATTGACGATGCCTACTTGGTATTGGCTATCAATAACTATTGACTCTCAATACCTACTGATGACGATACCTGTTGGCAATGCCTATTGACGACAATGGCTATCGTGATACCTACTGACGTGATACCTACTGACCACTGACGATCAATACCTAATGTTTATACTGACGATACCTACTGACGATATCTACTGACGACGCCTATTGACAATTCAACAGTTCCCATGCTTCGGGACGATACTGCTGACCTTCATGGAGAAGCCGTTCATCAACTTCCAGTTCTCTCTGGGCAAGCTGGACGTGATGAGTATCGGCCCCGGCGACATGAACGTGGGCAACATGGTCAGCGACCTGATCCACAACGCCATCAAAGACATGCTGGTCTTCCCAAAGAAGATGCCGATACCCATCCTGTACGACCAAGACGTCTTCGTGAGTTGTGGCTTTGCTGGCACGCGTAGGGAGGATGATTCGATAAACCGCATCCAGGACCTTGGAAACCCCAGAGTGTTTTGTATGGCTGTTGAACGCTTCTTTCGCTGCGAAAATGACCCT
This sequence comes from Alaria marginata, assembly GCA_037833945.1. Taxonomy (NCBI): domain Eukaryota; class Phaeophyceae; order Laminariales; family Alariaceae; genus Alaria; species Alaria marginata. The sequence goes on from JBBMKB010090473.1 coordinate 1,648, forward strand.
ACACTTAATCGCTATTTACGGGGGACCATAGTAAATAGGACCAAATATTGTTAGTAAAAATAGGTAAATATATAGGTTTTTGTATGTACCGTAGGTCCTGTTAACTATGGTCCTCCGAAATAGTAGTTTGTACCCCAAAAACGCGACTTGAGTGGGTTAACCCCTTCATAGGTGCACGAAACTACTTGGAATTTGTGTGATACATGTTTTGCAGCAGTAGTGAGGTTGATAGCATTTGGTTAGCTTTTGGCAACCTTCCCACCACAAGCCGAGTCTGGGCGATTATGATTGACCCATCCCGATAGACAAACGCACACAGGACCTGTCAAAACCTTCAATTCACTATGTATGTACCAGGACGGGTTCTACGATAGAGGTAGCTCTTTTTGGCTTTTTTTGTTTCTGAATGACGGGGCTCCTTAACCCAAAATCGTCTGAAACTCCTTGTTTCTCAAGTCAGAATTTTTTGTATCCCTAGGCCACATGGGTTAGTTCATCGGGTTGCACTTTCAGTTCACTAGTATACTCAAAACATCAGTTGGTGAGTGAGGTCCAGGGCACCCTAAAGTCAGGATCCCCAGAAAAAACAATGGTTGATGCACCTCTATCGTACCTTGTGTCACAGTATAATACTACTAATTACGTGTACAGTATAATACTACTACTACAGTATACTACTACAGTATACAGTATAATACTATAATACTACAGTATACTACTACTACGACAGTATACAGTATACAGTATAATACTACAATATAATACTACAATATAATACAGTATAATACTACAGTATAGTACTACAGTATAATATATACTACTACTACAGTATAATACCTGGTACTACAGTATACAGTATAATACTACAGTATAATACCAGGTACTACAGTATAATACTACAGTACCAGGTATAATACTACAGTATAATACTACTATTAATATACAGTACACAGTATAATACTACAGTATAATACTACAGTATACAGTATCGATAATTATGTAAAAGTGTAATGTGATGATAGTTGAAGCGTTTTTTTTAGGGTTTTCGCAGGTCATGAACGGCCCCGCGGGTCGGGTCAGGAGGTTTCCGGAATCTCGTGGGGCGAGTCGGGCCGGGTCAGGTGCTGTTCGAAATCTCACGGGTCGGGTCGGGTTAGGAGGGTTTCACCCTGACCCGATCCAACCCGCAAGAAGTGATGGAACTCGTGAAAAGCCGTGGTTATTCCCTGTTGCGGCAACCTTCCATCACAAGCCGAGTCTGGGCGACGTTAAAGTAGACTATTGGTAAGACTATCGATACAGTATCGTCTCTCTCGAAGGTACCTGGTCGATATTATTTAGTGTCCTGAAATAGTATGACTTTATTTATTGTACGATACAGTATGGGTCCCATAATAAGGCGGTCTGAGCGAGGCGGTATCCCTATATAAGACGGTCAAAATCGCCCGGCGCGACTGGGGAATCGCACTCGTAACCTGAAAAGAGTAAGCAGCTTCCCCCAATAAGGCGGTCATATTGCTATGGTACACCACCGCCTTACTGTATCACCCCTGCTGTAGATGTCTAACCCATCCCGATTTTTTTCGACCTTTCGAATCACGCCTCCAGGACCTATCACACCCGACCCCAACCGGAGTGGTGCAGCTGACGATCGTGGGCTGCGACGACCTGCGCGCTGCCGATATTGGCGGTGAGTTTTATTCTGAACTGGAAAATGGAAAAATTGAGGGCGTGGTGATAATTGTACTACTGCCTGTTGCACCCTCTTCCTATTAATTTACCAAGTATAGAAAGGTTGATCCAGCCGCACTTCCTTGCTTTTCGCTTTTTATATACGAAGTATGTCGCTCAACCTGGGTCCAAGCTATTGACACCTCGGACAGGTCACGATATAGATCATATAGATCATATAGATCATCTATAGTATCATAGATCCTATAGCTGCCGTTATGAGGTATTGTGCCGGATATGTACATGTGGAGTACATATCCAAAACCCCGGAAGCATGTGTTATATGCCATGCAGATCGTACGGCTCCCACCCGGCAACGTGAGCTCCACCAAACAGATCTTCCTGAATGATCTAGATCATCAAGTGGACATCAATGATATATAGATGATCTATGATATATAGATCCTGTCCGAGGTGTGGAACAAAGCGACGTAATTCTGATTTCTGATTTATGTATCCCCTTCCCAAAGGCATGAAACAGCTAAGATATGCAAAAACAGTTTTGTGTTATATGGAAAAAACGTTTTGATCGCCCAAACGTTGGACGTGTCTCTGTTAGGAGTAGGAACGGTGCTCCGTCTCGAAAGGGATGCGTGGTCAATGGTCAAATTGGTAAGGCAAACAACCATTGAGTACTCCCCCGCCACCCCGCGCGCGCAAATTGGGGATCACTTCCTGACGTATGTAGTTTTGTTTTTGTACCCCTTTTATGTATTTTTGTACCCCATTGATGTACCAGTCAACAATTGGCGAAAAATCCCCTAGGTCCCAAAAACGGCAACATTGTCAAATTCGTTGTTCCCTTTTTTTGATGTGCTACGTGACCGCCATCGTTGTCTCCGTCTCATACCGGGTACCTTGTGATACATACCTTGTACCTTGTACCTTGTACCTTTTTTGTATTGTATTATACTATACTATACATGAACATTTTTCAACAGGCAACCTTGTACCTTTTTATGCGTTACCTGGTACATGTCATTTGGTTAGGCAACCTTGTACCATCTCTTTTGTTTGCATGATATGGCGTTTGAAAAGGCAACCTTATACCTTTTATGTATTACACCACACCTTTTCTGCATTGTACCTTTATTTGAACAGGCAAGTCGGACCCGTACGTGAAGGTGAAGCTGGGCATGGGGCAGGAGGACAAGACCGACGTCAAAAAGCGAACCCTCAATCCCCGCTTCGAGGAGACCTTCGACCTCCTCGTCTACGAGCGCTCCGTCGAGGTGTGTACGTAGGCCAAACTGAGCGATTGTGCTGTAAAAAAAATTCAACAGAGAGGGCTTAGGGTTAGGGTACCCTAACCCTAATGTTTTTGGGGCCCTTGGTGTCTGTACGAGCATGTCTTTCGTGTGTTCGGTGTCTGTCTATGTCTTTATTGTGTTCGGTGTTTGCATGTCTTTATTACGGGGGACCATAGTAAATAGGACGTACGGTACACACAAAACACTATATATTTATCTATTTTTACTGACAAGATTTAAGATTTGGTCCTATTTACTATGGTCCCCCGTAGTAGCTCCTTCTTTAGCGCGTTCGTTGTCGTGAGTACTTCTGGTATATAAGCGCGCTCCGTCGAGGTGTGTGCACGAGGCCAACTGGGCGATTTTGCTGTCACGTCTTCTCTCTTTTTTTGTTGGTCCTTGGGGTATTTGGTGCCTGTATTGCCTTTAGTCTGTACCATACATAGCGGGCATCTGAGCCATTGTGTGGTTCACGCTCTAAAAACATCCCGGGTTTTCCATTGGTCACTTTAGGGTGTCGAAAAGAGCGGCACGCTTGGGCTCGAGCAACATGCCCGCTCAATATTGCAAGGGTGGGTGCGGTAGGGTATAATAGTAACGGTACCGAGGATAATTTGGGTGGGCGTACCGAACTTACCCAGGTGTCGGGGTACCGGTATTGAGGTCGTACCAAGCTTAATATCGTGGTGTCGGGTACCGGTATTGAGGTCGTACCGAACTCAATACCGTGGTGTCGGGTACCGGTATTGAGGCAGTACCGAGCCTTACCGAATATTTCGGCGGGGTATTTACCGAGTAAAATACTTCCGGCATGCTTTGGTACGCACCCTGCCGAACATGCCCTTGCCGTATTTCCCGCGGAGGGAAGAGAGGGGGTTGGGTCGGCGGCGGCAGGGTCCCCGCGGGCGGGGGGAGGGCCATAACTTCCACTGCGCGGTCATCCTCTGATGTGCGGTCGAAACCCATCGAAATCTAAAAAGTGATAGAGTTGACGGCGTACGATCGAGAATTATGCAATTATGCTCGTTCTGCTTTTTAAAACGCCCAATTATGCGAAAGTAATTGCTACCAATAGCATAAGAATGGATTTAAGCCTAGCCTTTTCATCGTTTTTTTGTGCCTTGTATCGCGAAAGGCGACGGAGTTCACAATGTACGACCGACACTTATGCTCGTTTTGCTGGAATAACGCCCAAATATGCGATATGATGTATGCTCTTGAAAACGCCCAATTATGCCCGAATAATTTCTAATAATTATGAACAAGGTATAACATCAGCCGTCAACGTAAAGTCAACTAACTGAGGGTTTATTTTCGGATCGCCCGCAAATAGCACACTGGATTGAAGCCTAGCTTTATATCGTTTTTTTTGTGCCTGCTATCGTCAAAGGTGATGGAGTTCACGGTGTTCGATCGAGATGCTGGCCCGGGAGATGACGACTGCCTGGGAGTGTGCGAGCTGCCCCTTTCCGTCCTACAGACGGACGTAGAGACCTCGCACAACATCCCCCTCTCTAAGACCAAGAAGGGCAGCATTCTACTCAAAGCCACGTGAGTGGAAATCTTGCACGGGCATGTTTAGCTAGTAGGGTGTATGAGCAAGGCTATACTCGGGGGGTACTCGGGTATACCACTTTGGTTTGTTTTCTAGACCTCGCCCAACATTCCGCCTTTCCGAGACCAAGAAGGGCAGCGTTCAACTCAAGGCCACGGAAACCTTGCAAGGGCATGTTTAGTAGGGTGTGTACTCGGGGAGTACCCGGTATATACTCGGGGGGTACCCGGGTATATACTCGGGGGTACCCAGGTATATACTCGGGGGGTACCCGGGTATATACTCGGGGGTAACCAGGTATATACTCGGGGGTACCCGGGTATATACTCGGGGGTACCCGGGTATATAATCGGGGGGTACCCGGGTATATACTCGGGGGTAAAGCCTTGCCGCTGTCGCCCACCGCTTCTCCCCTCGCTGTGTCAGGTTTGTGTCCCTCTCAAGCGGCGCGAAGCAGCGTCTTTTACAGTAGCTATTGCAGCAGTAGCTCCTGCAGTAGTATACTAGCTCTTATAGCTCTTACAGCAACATCTATTAATAGTATTAATAGTCTATTAATAGTATAGTATGATAGTTCTTAAAGTGGCTCTTACAGGTAGTTACGGGGGAACGTAGTTAATAGGACCTACGGTAGACACAAAAACCTATGTATTCCTCTATTGTTACTACCAATGTTTGGTCCTATTAACTACGTTCCCCCGTAAATAGTATATTTTACACTTCTACCCTTGTCGCCCCCTATTCCTCCTCTCTCGACGTGTTCAGGTTCGTGCCCCTCTCGAGCGGGGACAAGCGCATGGAGCACCCCGACGAGGACGTTATCGTAGACGCGGCCGGCGACGACGTGACGGACGACGCTGTTGCCGCAGACATCTACCGGAACCTATCGGCCGACGGACAGCCGATGAAGCTCGCCAAGGAGAGCAAGGCCGCCGCGGGCCCCGCCGCTGACCCCAGCACCCTTAAGCCGACGGCTGTGCTGAACCCTTCGGATACTAGCCTGGGAGTGATCAGCGTCATGGGGATCGAGTGCAGGTGAGTCTGTCTAGCTGCGTGGCGTGCGGTGCTATTGATAGTTCTGGCACGTTCTGTAGTGCCGTTAGCGGCGCCGTAGTGTCTTGTGTCAAACAAAGCCCATCGCGATATATATATACCGTACTTCTCGAGGATACCATCGTGTTTGCAAGCGCTCCGTGCCACTTTTTTCTACTCCCCCCTCCGCCCCGCCCCGCCTCTACTCTTTGCTTTTTTTGTCCTCGCGCCCGTCTCAACTTGCTTGCTGCTGTGTTACATGCATGGCAAGTTTGTTTAACCCCTTTAGAACCCCGAACCCCGTCCCTATACTATTATCAAGTAAATGTGTCCCCAAAACGGGTTTCCAGTTGTAAAAGGGTTAAGCTCTGTGCCACTGTTTTCTATCCCCCCTCCGACCCGCCTGGCGCGGTATGCTCCTTTATTGACTTGTCTGCTGCTGTACGACCACGTTCTCTAAACGCCTTTACAACTGGAAACCCATTTTTGGGGACAGTTCACTTGGATTTAGTATGAGGAAAGGTTTTCGGGCTCTGAAAGGGTTAAACTCCCTTCCACTATTTTCTAACCCCCCTACCCCCCCTCCGCCCCGCCTACTCTTTGCTTTATCCTCACGCTCCCATCGACTTGTCTGCTGCTGTATGGCACGTATCGCGCGTTCGCTAAATTAGGGGGGTCAAGCCAGGAGACCGCTACGTGTCGGTGATCTGTGGCAACACGAAGCGCAAGACACAAGTGGTGGAGAACATGGCTAATTTCGCGTGCCCCGAAGTGTTCCACTTCCTCATCAAGGGCGCCAAATCGGCCGTGGTCGAGGTCCTGCTCAAGGAGAAGGAGAGCATCGGCAACGACAAGTGCTTGGGATCGTTCAAGGTATTTTATCATGACTAACGGAGAACCGTTCCCGGAAGGGTTGTTTTTTGGAACGATTCTCGGAACTTTCTTGGACCGATTCTCGGAACTTTCTTGGAAATATGATAGGGTTTTTCTTTGAAATATTATTGTAAACATTCCCGAAACGTTGTTGGAATGATCTCAGAACAGTTCTTGGAAGGATTATTGGATTTTTCATGGAAGGATTCTTATAAACATTCCCGGAACATTCTCGGAATGATCTCAGAACGGTTCTTGGAAGGATTCTCGGAACTGTTCTCGAAACGGGCGCCGCTGGCGCAAACTCCGTGCATTGTTCGGGCTGCGAAATACAACACTCTCACCTCAAGTAGTTTGTCCCTAAAAACGCGACCTCAGGTCTAAAGGGGTTATTATAAGGCGAACAGATGTTCGCGTTCGCCCTATTTTTCTGTTAGCCGTACTGTAAATCACATCCTTGCGTTGATTGCTGATGTACTGATTGATGATGTGTTGATTGATGGTGGATTTGGTGATGTAAATATTGGTTGATGGATTGAGTGATGCTGCGTTGGTTGATGGTACGTTCGTTGATCATGGATTGATTGATTGATTGATCATGCGTTTTGGTTGATCGACCGATGCATGCAGGTGAACGTCGCCGCCGAAGTAATCGCAAACTTTGACGCGCTTGACAACGAATGGATGTGATTGGTTGATGACGCATTGGTTGCCGATGAATGAATGGATTGATTGATGATGGATTGCTTGTTGATCATGCGTTATTCAATGATATGGGTTGCTTGATGGGTTGATTGATAATGGATTGATTGATGATGGATTGCTTGTTGATCATGTGTTGGTCGATGATGGGTTCGCTTGATGGATTGACTGATGATGCTCGTTGCGTGCAGGTGAACGTGGCCGAAGTGATCGCGAACTCCGACAAGCTTGACAACGAGTGGGACCTTACCGGGGAGAAGGCCAAGGGAAAAATCAAGATGCACCTCAAGTGAGACATACCTGGTACCAGGTAGTGAGGTTACTCTACATCATACCGCTCTTGTCTCATCGGTACGGCTATAAGTTGCCTAACTATAAGTCTTTGCCTAGATATGACTACTGTAGTTACTAGACCAGTGACTATTAGTTGTTACTATTACGGGGGAACGTAGTTAATAGGACCTACGGTAGACACGAAAACCTATATATTTATCTATTTTTCTACCAATATTTGGTCCTATTAACTGCGTTCCCCCGTAAATAGTTGGCTAGGCATTCTATTACAGTTAGTTCCGTGCGGTATTTCACGGAGCTCTGCGTTGTTTGAGTTCGAATGGCGCGTTTGTTGCTCGACCTGTGGTGTTTATTCATAAAAGCCTACCAGGTATCTGGCAAACCAGGCAAATTACTTTTATTCCACCGCCCTCCTGGTCACAGGGCGTGAGTCCAGGCAACTCGCAGCCGTAGTTGTTGGGGGATGGGATTTATACATATGGTTCCATTTGTGGACCTGTCCGGACGGTGTAGTCTCTACTAATAGTAGCTACGGTAGTCCTGTCTCTAGGTCTCATAAATACAATAAGCGACTACTTCGAAGTAATCGACTTGTGCCAGCGATAGAGGACTCATTATTTTTCCTTTGGCCGCAATGTGCTGTATCATGTGGCGCCAGTACAATCAGTTTTGACCCGTTGCTCTATCTTTTCGAAAGGTATAAAGTTACAGCAGAGCCTACAAAGGCATTTTTCGTAAACTTGTGAAGCAAATCGACGATGAGTACTGCTGATGGGTTAGGGTTGATGTGTCTCTCAGAGGCATCCCGCGCCCTAATTTTCCAGTAGCGACTTGGCCCGACTTGGACAAGACGGTTTATGGGCATGGCTGTTTCTATTGCACTTTTACACGCATCGGACATATGGGCATGACCGTATTAGATTGCATTTGTACTTTTCCGCGGCTTATAGTGATACTAACTTTTCCATCTCCGCGGTATATAGCCAAACTCACTTGACATGACTGTATTAGATTGCACTTGTACTTTTCCGCGTCTAATAGTGATATGATACTAACTTGACATGCCTGTGATCGATTGCGCTTTTCTACTCACGCGGTTAAAGTGACATTAACTTAGCATGACTAATCTGTGATAGATCGCTCTTTTCTATTTCCGCGGTTTATATTGACACTAACTTGACGTGACTGTGATCGATTGCATCCCCTTCCCTGCGATGCAGGTGGTCCGGGAGGGCGGGAGACCCGTGAGCTGATCACCGGGGACAGTCTAGAGACGACTGTACCCGCTACTCCTGCTACTGCCTGCTGCAGTAGCAGCACATCGTGACCATATTCGCTACTGCTGCTGCTGCCTGCTACAGCAGCAGCGCCTCGAGACCATACCCGCTACTGCTGCTACTGCCTGCTACAGCAGCAGCACATACAGTCCATACCTGCTAAGGCCTGCTTCAGCAGCAGCGCGTCCGGGCAGTAACCGTGATACTTGCGCCCTAACAAACGGTCAAAGAATCGACGTTTATTTGGGTGGCGACCATAGTGAAATGTGGCGTCTACTGAGAGTCATTATTGCATGGGACGCGTCTTCGGCTGTACTCGGCAAGGCAGTCTTGTGGGGGGGGGAGGAAGAGAAGGGGGCTTATCGCGAAGAAAAGCGGAAGGGTTCCGTTTTTGAGGCGTTTTTGTCTGCTTTGTGTGGTGCTTTCCGCTAACGGGGATACCTGATACGTAAAGAGTTTGCGTGTATGATTGTGCTCCTTGCAAATAGTTGTGGTTTACCGAAAAAAGAAAAAAAAGAAAATTTCCTCCTGTAATTTTTGCGCTTTTGCCGAAGAGGAATGATATGTTGTTTTTGTTTGTCGCGGACGGTTGACGGTGGCTCTGCTCTGCCTTAAGGCGGCCGTAGTCGTGGAATTGGGTTGCTGCTGTTGTGGGTTATCTACCATTGAGGTATAGCCATGGCAGCGTCGCTTTAGTGTGCATGCCGGGGGTTAGCGTGTACGTTGTATAATACGATAAAACGTAAAAGGGATCAAATGCAGTACTGAATTGAGTGTAAAGCGGTCCTTTTGGGGCTGCAGGGAGAGGGTGTACTCATTTCTTGCATAGCCGTAGTCTTAAGACCATAGACCCTCGCATCCCTACGATGCCGGGACGGAACACGTCAGGTTTTCACCGACCGGGCAAACATCGCGTGCACCAAGCGCGAAGCGCCGTGAGGTGTTCGGCGAGTCGCATGAAGGGTGAGCTGAATCCTACTAAGA
>JBBMKB010090484.1:0-11345 GCA_037833945.1 Alaria marginata
CACGCTGTCAAAATAATTTCCCCTTATCCTATACTAAATCCCTATGAATACTATAATATAGTGGAGAAGGCGGCTCGCTGTATACGTGGTACTCGAGTGGCAAACGTTCTGAGAAACACAGAACCCGTCAAAAATGGGAATTGCGATAAGACGATGCGGGGGTGCACGATACGAGCACTCGTATATACTTGCTGCTGCTGTATGCGTGGTGCCGGTATGATGCGTGATGCGTGATGCTCGTATAATGTGAGTCGTACATAGGCTAACAGCGTGTATGATAGCGAACAAACGCTGCTGCTGTGGTTCTTCGTTTGCAAGATGGGCCGCAACTTGCGATGTGAACCGCGCTCGGCAGCGATGGTGGTCTAGGCCGTTGTGTTGACACAGCATGCGCACCTGCGCGAACCAACTCTAGAAGGACAGTTGTTCGGTGGTGGTGGTGGTGGTGGCAGCGGCGGCGGTGCCGGTGGTCGTGCAGTGGTTTCTCTTCTGTGCGCGCCATGCCGTGTCGAGTTGCTGTACGTACAAGTGCAACAACACAGCAAAGCGGTACTCTCGTGCATACCATACTGAAAAGACTATCAATAATAAACAGAGAGATAACTCATGTTCCGAATGTTCGTGACTATCCTTCCAAATTGAACATCATACGCGCGGAGCTACATGCACACCAGAGCACAAAACAGGCGTCGCGAAACACTCCAAACCTTGGTAGCTAATATGAAGGGTGCAGAGGACGGTGGAAGTGGCAGTGCTCAGGGTGGCCGCGTCTGCTCGGGGTCAAGTGCAATGCGGGGTGTGCCAGCATTTCGGAACCGGTTGAGAGGGGGATATTCAAAATACCCCCATTGCAAACATGCTTACATTCTTGCCGGAACTCCCTGCCAGAAAAAGTTAACAAGATACCAGGTATCAAGTTGGACTTGAATATAAGGACCGATTAGTTATAATATTAAAATGTAAACGCTCTTTATATTTTTGTTGACATCGGTATGCACCGGCCTCCCTGGGTGTTGGCCGTTGACCGTTACACGATCCTGCCTCTCCGGTAACGTATATACATGGAATCAAGTGGAGGTGCACGTGCACGTGTGGCGGCATACAGCCTTCTCCGGACGGCAAAGCATCCTGCATCCTGCCTATACGTAGTGCGCCCGCCCCGCATACACCTGGCGCACCCGCTATACGTGGCGCGTCGGCCCTGCGTATGCAAGCCCCCCTCGTAGCGCATCCATCCGAAGGAAAAGGGTCTCACGACGCACTCTACAATAGAAGGAACTTGAATGGATACTTGGACCTCGTCGACTTCCTCGTCTGATAAAGATGTAACACGTGGGACGACGACAAATGCAACCCCTCGGGCGACCAAGGGGCGCCCTATCGACGAACCTCTCGGAGGGGGGGGGTACCCCTCCGCGCTACATGATGAGTTTGCATTGCGCCAAAGTGGCAACGGAGTTACCAACGATGGTAACGGCGGTGGTAGCACTGCTTGCGCGAATGGGGAGGATTTCAAGAGCCAGCTGAGGGTCCAGATTGCAGTGGCGCAGCACGGTAACCGAGGCTTGGAGACAGCCCTCAATCTCTTATGCGAGCGCGTGTTGGATGTCGAGGAGGTGAGTAATCAAGGTCTGCATGTCAAGTTTTGTTTTGAAGTCGTCGAACGGCATAACAAGTGTCAATAGCTGAAGACACGAACATACAGCGGACTCCTCGGCACAGCAGGGAGCTACTCTCTTTACTTATTGCTGTCACGTTTGCTGTCCAGCTTAACTCGAATGAGAGTGTTTACCCTCAGCGACCTTCTGGACAAGCCGTGGTCACAAGTAAGTGTCGCCCCGTCTCCTCCCGGGTACGGCTGTAAATAACTGTACAGGACGCCGAACATGTCGCCGTGCCTACTCTCTGCATGAGTTTACGTACTACTCAAGTAGTACTGTAACACAGTGTGGATATGAAATGCCAGCTTACATTGTGGATATGCAGTAATACAGTGTGGATACCAGCTTACAGCAGTACTCAAGTAGTACTTTGGATGCTGATGCCAGCTCGGACGATGTTGCATGTGTTGCGAAATGGCCCGTCAGGAGCAAAATATCTCCAAAGCGAAGTACTGGAAGCTGCGAGAAGACTACCTCGAGCGTCAGCAACAAATCGTCAGCCTCACCAGCGACATGCGCGAAGATCTCGCAAAGCTGCAAGCCAGCGTCCAGGAGCAACTAATCCAGGAGAACAGCGGGGGCGAAAGCGCGCCCGAAGATATGGAGGGCTTGTGTGAGAGAAACGTGTCCAAAGATATCGCGAGCAGATTGTGCGAGAAAGACCGAATTGAGGCCAACACTGATACCATAGAATCATCCAACGCCAAAAAGGTCACTAGAAGGGGCGAGAAGTGCGAAGGTTCCGACAGCGATCAAAGCGGGGCCGACGACGGAGTAGAAACGGATGTCCACGATAAAGCGGGTCAAGGATATCAACCGTTTAACACAGACCCGAGCGATCCGAGGGCAAACGGGCACCCTGACCTCCTGGCGTCGAGAAACCAACAGCAGGTGGGGGGCGATATTGATCCGGCTGGCGGCTTGTCTGAAGGAATGGACGACGATCGGGCAACGCAAATGCGGCGCGAGGGGGCGAGGAAACTCTGGTCAAAGGTGAGATGCATCGCTCACTCCTGCTACCCTAGCAGACGAATATAGCTTGCGTTAGACAAGAGGCATACCTGGTATAGGTGGCATACTATGGAGATGCTACATCCGCTCGGCTTTGCTCTTTGTTTGCTTGCCTCGGTTTACAGTAAGTCCAAAGGGAAAGATTATGGCATAAACAATTCGCTGCGTGCCCTTGACGTTTGTCGTGGAAGGCTCGTTGTCCCTCACCTCTGTAATTGGCCATAAAGCGACAGCCCGTGAGCAAGAAGAAACGTTAGCTCGAAGGTTTTTGCTTCCCACCTTGCCGAAGTAGTCCAATGGTCATGCATGTACTAGCGTGGACCCAACGAGATAACGCCACCCTTCGCGCGCGATTCTGCCCGAAGGATTGTCGCTTGATCCGATAGACGCACACTAACAACTACCGAGACAGCCTTGAGATGTGATAAACGTGTAACCGACTAAAAATGTAATGCATGCGCATCAGGTGATAGGGAAAAGCTCGGTGAATCCATCCGAAACCATCGTCGCCAGGGTTGGACGCCTCGAAAAGGTGTGTCCTGCACAGACACAGTCTGTCATAATACGTAGGGATCAGGGGGCGAAGTGAAAGAGGGCAACGAAGATGATATGTATGACGATACCATTCTTCTTCGTACTTGGTGATTGGCTATCTGTGTGCTCACCCATTTAATCCAGAGATGGCTGGCCAAGGTTCGAACCGGTCGAGTAGTGTAGCCATTCAGAGGAACCCTGAGACTCACGCTGCTATGCCATGCTCTGGTACATACCTAAGAGTACGTAGCACAAGTACAACTTGACGGGTCGCTACTACCGTAGATTTCGTCGACGATGTCATTCATGACTTTCCATGCACAATAGTACGGTGGTCCATGGAAACGCTACTGCTTTCACCGGTGCAGCTGATAGCACTAAGTTGACCGGCCGATCGTGTCGAACTCCTGGCTAATGTATCGCGAAATTGAAGAATATACGGATTGAGGCAACCTTGCGTCGGCCCTCCCACCCGCGCGCCCTCGAATTCCGCATGTTCAGGCCATGGGGGTAAGCGCGCGTGCCGATGATGGCGGTCGTCTTGATCGTCTGGCACGTGATGTACGTATCTCGCTGTCCATGATCTTTGAGCACCAGGCGCGGGCGGCGAGGTACATGTTGCGCGCACTGAGCCCAAGTTGTTAGTGTGTGTGTTGCTGGCCGCTTAAGCTAACGCATCCCGATGTCTCAAAACTACAGCCCTAGAGTTTTGGCCATGTCTGATTTCCGCCTCCTGTAGAGCTCCCCTCGTCCTCTTTGGAAAGTGTACTTGAGGTGCAGTCGACACAATGCTTACAGTTTGTTCGTTTGTAGAATACGGTACCGGTGAACTGGAGGTTTCGTACCCGTTGTGTCAGACGCATTGTACGATAGAGGTGTTAATAGCAGCATGTTTTTTCTGAAGCTCATTACTTGAGGAGCTCTATGCCTCACCGAAAAACTGATTTTGAGCTAACTGAAAGTGCAATCCGATGAACAAACTAGTGACCCAACTATATAAAAAAACGAATTGCAAGAATAGAACGACATTCCGACGAAATTGGGTTAAGGAGCCCCGTAATCCAGAAAGTAAAAACGCCAAAAAATGCCACCTCTATCGTAGAACGCGTCGTCACGTGTATATAGATGCCGCTTCCCGCCCTGAGTTCGGTGAGCCTCAAGCGCACAGACTCGTAGGCACTCAACGACATCGGGCGGGCGCACGGAGAGGCCCTACAGTATGCCCAATCACGTGATGGCATCATGTTCTGCAGAAAGAGAAAAATGATTAAATACACACCCATGGGCCGCGAAATAGACGTGAGTGATCAACCCGGGATAGGTCTTCTTCAGATTCGAATCTCTAAAGGTATGTACCATATTTTTTATAGGTTGGAACGGAAGTTACACCTTGCCCCATTCCGCCCAACCCGCTCGTCTATACACGATACCAATGATGAAAGAGTGGGCATGCTTTTTAAGAGGCTGTCGTCCGCCTTTCCTACTCCCTCAACTTACATGCTGTCGATGACTTGCCCCATTCCGCCCACCCCGCTCGTCAATACACTATACCAAGGATGAAAGAGCGAGCATGTTTGTTAAGAGGCTGTCGTCCGCCTTTCCTACTCCCTCAACTTACATGCCGTCGACGACTTTTTTCATCCGTCCATCCGTCCATCCGTCCGTCCGTCTGTCCGTCCGTCCGTCCGTCCGTCCGTCCGTCCGTCCGTCCGTCCGTCCGTCCGTCCGTCCGTCCCTCCGTCCTTCCGTCCGTCCGCATGTCCATCGGTCGGCCCGTTCGTCGGCCCGTTTGCTCGTTCTTGCCTCCATCCCTCCATGCCTTCGTCCTTTCTCACCCACGGTACTTGCTATCGCAGCGACAACCTGTCTACCTCACTTTCTCTGTTCCCAGCGGGAGAAGAAGACACGTCCTTGCTCTCAGTTGCGCTTCCAGGCCCTGCTACCTTTGCTGGTAGCAGCGGCCGAAACGACGGAGGCAAATATCGACTGCCATCGTTAGTGGAGAACCGTACACACGATGGTGGCAGTGTTGGTGGTGGTGGTGGTGGTGGTGGCGGTGGTGGTAGCGGTGGTGGTGGTGGTGGTGGCAGCAGCGGTGGCGTTGCGGGAATTGAAGGGGGGAGTGGTGGCACGGAGTCGAAGGGGGGAGACGTCGGTCGCTTATGGATGGCGGAAGACGGCGGATATCTGTGCTTTGATCTTCTCCTGGAAAGAACGCTGGCGGAACTGATGGAAGGGCTGGACTTTGCCATAAGGTACGCAAGGGGGGAGCGAGGGGTTGGCGCGCGGGACGGGGCCGAAGATAAGGGTATCCGGCGGTCGAATGCGTGCGGATGTTGCGAGCACTGCGCATGAGCACTGGAGCTAGCAATCACGGGAACGAAATTCTAAACGGCGCGCGCCGGATTGAAGAGACAGCGTGTCTCCAAACGTACGGGCATGCGTCGGTTCCCCCCTTCCCGCAGCGAAGCAGCGCTAAGAAATGATTAGGGTAGTACGAGGTCGTCGGTGCGGTGCACGTGTTTCAACAGAGTCGCCCAAACGGACGAAATGTGACGGGTACATGCGTTTCATTAATGGTTATTGCCCTGCGGTTGTGGTAGGCGACACTGTACTGCACCCCTCCGATTACTGCCACCATAATTTGGCGGTGGGCGTCTGAGTCCCATAGAACGTGTTGGGGAAGCTACCTGCTTATTCGAGGAATGATTTCTTGCATGTGGTTGCTCCGCGTATCCACTGCCGTTGCGCACCCTAGATCGAATAACAGCCGCATACTCGTACATGGTACATAGTTGTTGAGGTTGTTTCCAAAGCCCGCTACTACCCGCTACCTCGGCCGCGAGAGCACTTACAGTGTGCGATGATTTTCCTGGTGGCTCCCACTCGCTGTTAGCGCGTGGTGCAAAACCACGGTTGTGGGTGTCAACTCTCATCCCGGTCCGGTCCGGTCTGGTTCTAGTTTCCTCTTCCCGGTTTCCCTCATTCCCCTTTGTCAACCCGCCTTTTTTATGTTCTGTGTCGAAAAGCAGCCACGTTGAGCATACGGGCGGTGGTTCAGTGCCCGCCCCGTCATCAACAGCCACGGTCGATGTCGGCTCGGATATCGCCACGAGGGACGTGCCACCAAAGCCAACCTGTGACACCCGTACGCAGATGAAGAAGGAAATGGGCCGAATGCAAGACCGCTGCGTGCGGCTTCGCGCCCTTGTGGTTGGGACGGAGCACAAACAAGGAGACGGCGACCACGGTGACCCCGGCGGGCACAACAAGCACAGCGGCACATTTGCCGCGAATAAGGTGCACCCCCGATCACTGCAGGCACATGCGTGCAAATTACGTGCGTGCTTGCTTAACGCGAGAACCCTCACCGCCTTGCTCTTCCCCGTGTACCGTGCTGGGGATATCGTGACGATGACATCAAATAGTGAGCGTGAAGCAACCGCCTCCTCCCATCCATACCGCCTCCCTCTCATGGGGATTTTCAATTCATGTCTTGAATTAGTATGGATTAACTAACGAGCTCCCTACCACCCTCTGTCTTCGCGTTTTGCATCGGATGGGGTGGATCACGCAGTCCAATCCAACACGTACGTCGGCGGCAAGGACGAGCGAAATCCTGCGGCTTTCCTGTGCCCTCGCCGGGGACCTTCAGTACCTTCTGTCGCAGCCGGAGTACTGCCCGTTTCTCGACGCGTTTTCGTTCACCCCGACTACAAAATGCCTATGCGGCCGCGACTTTCACACGCCCGCAAAGCGTCAAACACCAGCCGTGGGCGAAGGGAAGAACGAGAGCGGAGACTCACCCGCTCGGCCACCTCATCACTTGCCACGCCATGGGCCACCCCCAAATAGGTAGGGATGTTGAGAATAAACGGATTGGGCGTGTCGCAGGCGCGCGCCTAATCCCAGAGCGTGGAATTGAGCAACTGCTGCAAAACGAAATTCTGTGTGTCGACCTGCTCGAGAAGGTTGAAAATAGGACGAGCTTTGGGCGAGCTCCCGCCATTTGCTGTTGCCGCTTGCTTGGAGGCAAGGCATAACATATATAAAAGACACTTCAGAGTAGTGCCACTGCACGCCAACATGCACGGCACGTTTCGGACGCACACACCCTCACCCTTTCCGCTTTCCGATGCCCGATCGCGTCGGAAGGAAACAAGGTACGAAGGGGCGGTCCCACTGAGTTTCCCATTATCCTGTATGGGAGCGGGCATGTGTCGTAGAGAACGTGCCCGTTGACGCCTCTGCAGCATTGACACTGCCACTCCGCTTTGTACAGAGGCACCGAGAACCACACGATGGTGATGATGATAACAAAGATAGTATGCACGTAGGTTGCCCGAAAGCAGTACTGAAGACAGAGTACTACTGTAGGTCATAAACCGACCCGCAGATGTGCTAGCTCAGCTTCACAGCTGTTGTTCAGTACCTAGGTCATAACAGTATACCGGGTATTATTGGGTGTGCTGCCAGCATTCTGCGGAAGTGCCACAATATACTCTCAGGCTAGCAGTATTAACTGTGTCACAGAGACCAAACTCCTGAATAATATGTCCCAGTACTCGCGTGTATCAAGATCCTGGAAAATACTTACTAGACATCGTTCCTTCCCGCCGTGTACCTCCATGCGCGACCCTTCCCTCGTGTCGCGGCCTCCACCCTGCGCGGGTTCACCGATATTACAGGGGGCCTGTGACACTGCAATCGCCGCAACCTCGTCGTCAAAGCGTCATCATGGCGCTCGAAGTGGGCGCCGACGCTAACCCTTCGGCAGCAGCCCTGACCCCCTCGGTGGTCGTTGGAACTGGGAACGCCGACGGTGATGGTGGTAGTGGCGATGGTAGTGGTGGTGGTGGTGGTGGTGGTGGTGGTGGTGGTGGTGGTGGTGCCGGGGGGAATGGCGGCAGTGGCAGTGCTGGGCGGAACTCACGCGATTGGGCTGAAGAGAACGGGGGCACCCAAGGACTTCGAATTCGGCCCACCCTCTACCACGTAAGGATCATCGTTGTGCATTGTGTACAAACCAACCGTGCTCCTCTGCGCGTACCACACCGTTCGCAGGTGCGGTCCTCTGGAGTGCTGTAACAATGTAAGAGTGTGTGGGGAAAAAATCTGGGACGCCAGTAGACCAACCGTGATAATCAAAACCCTTTTTTTCCACGCCCTCCCAAAAGCGGAGGAGCGCTTGGATTGATGCGCAGCCGGCGGTAAAACCCGTCGCACGTCGCTTGACAAGTGTAACCGCCCCCCCCCGCCCCCAACCCCAACCACCCGCGGACAGTGCTTGGTGCTTTCTCTCGCTCATATTTCGTCGTTTTTAGGGACTGCGCGGGCTTGCGTGGTTCACCGTGCGGCGGTATCGCTAGGTGAAGGCGTTGACGCAGCGGGGGGCGCCGCAAGAGACACCCTGGCGGCGGCGTGGTCGGCGCAGTCGGTGGCTCGGCAAGCTTCCTCGGAGGCGCTATCGGCGATAACTAGGGCAACGTCGGCGGCTGTGTCGGCGCGCAACGAAGGGAGCGTCTTGCTTGAAGAGGTGATTGGATGGCGTGCGACTCGTTTTCTACGATAGACCCCCCCAAAACTTCGTTAACGAAATCGCCGGTTTTGAAACCAGCTCCACACCCTATCTTCTGAAATACGGTGCCCCTTGCCACCCCGACGTCATCGGTCGATAGTCCTTTCCAAAACAAGCCAAATATATGAAGGTTGTTTTTCATAGCCTCCTTTCTCGTGTCGGGCAGCCATGAGACGTTCGTTGAAGCAATCGCTGGTTTTGTGGGGGAGGTTATCGTAGAACGAGTCACACCATGTACACCTCTTTTGTTCGCCCATCCTCGCTTCATCTACACGCGCTTCACGCTATGAGATACTCACTAACTGGAGTAGCGAGGCCATGAATGTCGAAGACAGTTCGTGAAACTTAGTACAACCGTTATCGAGTTCACGTTTCGTTTTTTTGGTTTCAGCTTTTCAGCTAGAGTAGCGAGACACGAATGAATGTAGGAAAACGTTCGTGCAACTTAGTTGGTCGAGTTCAAGTTGAATTCTGGTTTCAGACTGTCAACCGTACGTGTGACCTCCTGTTTGGCTAGATGCTCGGAAATTGAGGTGTCCGAAGCAAGCGTCCGTTTCCCTGACGCCATCACCACCGCTGCCCCCCCCCCCGCAATGCAAACACGATGTGGTCGAAACCTGCCTACAGTTGCACGAACAGCTGGCGAAAGCAATGCAGAACGAGCGGGGCAGGATGGAGAAAGACAGGGATGAGCGCGAGAGAGCCGAAAGAGAACGTGTCAGCCACCTCCTGGAGACTCAGGCACGATACCCCAGCCGTGGTAGTCTTGCAAATACGCATTTACAGCTACGGTACGTCTTTCGTTTTAAAGTGCCCCTGAACGTAAACATAAGTAATACCACTGTGGGCACACCGAAGCTGTGAAGATATCCGTGACCATGTGGCTGGCGGTTTGGTGCGGACCGGTCTTAACAAGCGTTAAGCACCGGTACCTGGAGCGATAACATTATGTGCTTGTTTTGTGTCCTGCTTTGAAGTTTTGTTATTGTATGCATCTGCGAGAGAAGCGAGTAGAGTCTACAGAAGTCGAGAGAGAGTGGAGGTCCCTCTATCGACGGGGAGGCAAGTTAAAGTCAGCCGATCTCGCGAAAGGCGTTGTTGAGGGACCCTCCCGGCGTAGACTACAAGCCGATACGTCTGTAGGCACGTGTTTCACGTTCATCGAGATACCCGCAGTAGCCGGAGGAGCCCAGCTCAAGGTCGTTACCCGGTAACATTGATTGAAATGTCCACGAACTCCCAATGGAACAACCTCAGAGTAGAATTCGGCATCGATTCGGCGCATACATACCCAGTGCGCGGGGGCTATTGACAGTGAACCCTGAACCCATCCGTAGGGGAAGGTACAGTATAGCAGATACCGAATATACCATATTTCACAAGGTGCTAGCGTTTTTGTCGAAACATTGCGCTACTGGCATATCCTCCTCCCGAGATACGAACACGGCCATCAGAGGGCGCGTCGTCGCCTCTCGAGAGAACCGAAGGGGGCTTACCGATACCACCGGGCATGGTGAAGCTCGTTTCAGCGCACCCACACAGCTTGGACCACCGCTCGCTCGGTGTCGATGTTGAGAAACACGGGTCACTCTCGGGGTGTAGCAGGGTGTTCGGATACAGGTCGACTTGTCTTGTTGGTCGTATCTGCCTCTATCTCTGGCGACACGACAGCAGAGTCATCCCACGGTTGGGGTGCGGGCAGAAGTTTCTGAGCTCCTGACATGAGGAGCTCAATGTCTCACCCGAAGCATGAAACCGAAAGCTTTTCGTTCGCTCAACCCGATCAAAAGTTCTATGCGCTACAGTAGTCCTAAAAACAAATGTAGTCGTAAAACGATCGCACCAAAACGGTAGTTCCTCACTTCAGGAGTTTAACCGGTCAAGAACGTTTGACCCCAAAAAGTGCAAACCCCCACCGTGGGATGACTCAGCACTCCCTAAGTACGAACCACCGTAAACCGGGCTTTGATATTTCCGAAGTGCGTTGTCTTTCAAAGCCGCCCCGAGCCACCGCTTTGACAAAGTATTCGGTTGCACGTCACCAAGCTTCTCCGAGGTGCTCTCTTTCGCTCCCATCTGGCCAACCTATTCCGACTGGGGTGTGCTCCTCCCCTGGTTCCCCTGGTTGTGTCGCTGTACGTTACCTTTCAGCTGGGCCACCTGAAGTCCCTTTTGGATAGCAAGGCGGGGCAGGATGATCTGGTTTCCGTGGCCAGAGCCATGGGAGATGTTGAAGAAACTCTCGCCGTGGTCAGGGAGTCTGTTCCCGGTGGACACGCTCTGCATGAACTCCAGGCAAGAAACAAAACAAAGATTAGTCTATTAATAGTTGTCGGCAGTAACTCACGCGGCAGGGTATTTGTAGTGTTACGGCAGCTGTCCCAGCGACCGGGCTAAGACTCACCTTTTTCTGCCTCCCAGAAGGAGTTCTCACGATGGACCCGTTAAGGAAGCTTCTTGACGTCAGTAGCGCAATAAATCGACCCCGAAACTCCCAATATTCCAGATCTCAGATCTCGAGCGATAATAGTATCGCTCGAGATCTGAAATCTGGAATATTG
>JBBMKB010090495.1:0-11342 GCA_037833945.1 Alaria marginata
CACGTACACACACAAGCACCGTCCGGGGCTATCACAAAAGATTGCTGCTACTGCTGCTGCTGCTGCTGCTGCTGCTGTGTTTTAGTAGTAGTAGTAGTAGGAGTCGTAGTACAACTAGTGGTAGTAGCAGTAGTAGTGGTAGTAGTAGACAGCAGAGAGGGTAAACACCATTTTGCTGATAATGCTGTACAGCGGGCGGGAGCGCTGAGCGAATACCAAAAGGAGCGGGCTGTTTTAAAGCAAAACATAGGTGGGGTTTGCATGCAAAACAAAAAGAAACTCTTCTAGTTAGTTGACTTTTCGTTGGCGGCTGATGCTATACCTTTTTCAGAATAGAAATCGGACTGTTCAGTGCCGGCAATCACAGGTTCGAGCACAACAACAACGCCCCCTTGTAGACGGCGTGAGGGGTACACCAGCCGTCAAAGGGCGAGGTGCAACATATCTGATTATGGACATGTGTGCTGGTGCTGAAGCACTGGTGCCGTATATGCTGCTACTTTATGTGGTTGTTGCTGCTGCTGCTGCTGCTGCTGCTGCTGCTGCTGGTATAGTACTACTGCTGCTGCTAAGGTCGATAGAGTCCGGGCAGATCGTACAAAATGTTCATGGGTAGCGGGCCACCAGTTATTTATTTACGAACAAAACAAAAGCGACAAAACAATGCCGAAAAATGTAAAAAAATGATGTATACAACTTTGGGGTGTTCCAAGCGATTTACTCGGCTCAGGTAGGCGGAACGCAATCACTTGGCAAATAGAGCCAAGTCATTGACGTGTAATGCACCGAGCACCGCCACGGGGCTCGGCCGGGATCCAGGTGTGCGTCGACATGTACCCATGAGAGCCTCGCTTCCCCCGCAACCGAAAGAGCGAGAAAGAATACCTCGGCCACCGGAGAAAAGCAGGCCAAACAAATCAACGAGTTAATATTTTACTAGTCGACATGTACATCGGTGTGGGTTGAAGTCGTACAAAGTGTATTATTTGGGATACGACAGCATTCGTCCACCCAAGCATACATACTGAAGCACCGTTGGTGGCTGTAGCAAAGCGGACACCTTGAATGGCTTGAAGGGCTGCTGCTGTTGTTCCGTGCGTGCCACAACGTTCGGAGCTTGACAGCCGTGGGATACCAACAAATACAAAAAGGGACGAAAGCAGTGCGGGCTTTTAAATGAACAACTAATACTTGTGGGTTTGCATTGACACCTAATTTTGTTAGTACTCGTCTCAGCCAGGCGCAACGCGATCGCTTGTAATATCTTTTTCAAGTGTGACTTTAAACGTCCGGAACAAGTTGTTCGGCCCGTGACCGTCATCCAGACGTACGTCATAATGTGACGTCGGGCATCCTGTCTCTGCCGCAGCCAAAAGTTCGACAACGGACCCTCGGCAGCCGAAGAAGACATTGGATAGAAAAAAACGTATTTCATGCATAGATAGAAGGTCAAACACTACCTGGTACATGATATTTGGATTACAGTATCTCAGGTTGCCGTTACGTTTCCGATTATTCAGTTTTTCATGTCGAACATCCTTAGTGATTGACAGCTCTTCGAAACAGCTGGACTGGCGTTTACCTTGTTGTATCGTACCAAACACCATATTCTACCCACTGCTGCGGTACATCTTCATATCTACAAAAGCCAGGGCAATCGCAGTACAACACAGGGCAGTCGCAGTACACTTACCGACACCACCAGTAGGGCTATACACGTAGCAGTGCAGTACAGTACTAAAGTCTGCAGCAGTGGTGTTTGCCGTAAAAGAACAAATTGCCGGAATACTGCACCATCGTACTGTTACGTACCTCGTTCCATACGTGCTCCTGCTGCTGGGCCGGCATCGACGTTGTTATACAACCCCGGATGGTCATTTTTGGTGCAGTATATGGTACCCCTTAACGAATGTGGCCCGTCGGCATCATCCCACCCGAAGATCGTCGCGACCTGCCACGACCCTGAAGTGAGACCAGGAGCTGTGATATTATGCCGCCGATATACAGTCTTAGCACAGACACTGGAACTCCACAAGGACAACTAATATTTAAGCACTTACATTAGTAGAAAGTGTTCACACGAACACGAGGTTCTTCCTTTTTTTCCGTGTGATAGTAGAGCATTTTACGTCGCCCGCGGAGCGGAGCAATTGTAGCTTTTTACGTATGAATAACTGGAAATGTGAACAACGATGACGGAAAAAGAAAAACAATACTGTTGACTACTCCAACAGCAGCAGTAGAAGTAGTAGCAGTAGAAGCATGCGGGTACGCGAGGTAGATGCATCTCACCGCGGCGCGGGGTGTTCGTGCTACCCTCAGCGGCTTGCTGCAGTAAAATTGGGCGTGGCGATGCTAGTGGGCTGTGTACTGTGTCTCTCTGGGTGTTGACATTCCTTCGTGCTTCGTGTGCTAGTGTGCTTGTCATTCATATATACGTGTTGCGGGTATTCGCCACTGCTTACGAGAATAGGAGACACAAAGAAGCACCGTACGTGCTGCTGCGTTCGCGAAGCACCACTTACTTTATGCTGCGTTCGACGCACGACTTTGTTTGGGTAGAATCGACAGAATGAGGTTGTAATAGTAGAAGCATGCGGATCAATCACGCTAGCGGGATGCTTCTCACCGCGGCGTGGCGCGTTTTTGCTTTTCAACAAGCGACTTTGTGCAGTAGAAGTGGGGGCGTGGCGATAATAGTGGGCTGTGTACTGTGTCTGTGTGTTGGGATTGCCTCGTGCCTCGTGTGCTAGTATCCTCGTCATTCATGAGTGTTGCGAGTGTTCGCCGCTGCTCCTGTGCTTGTGGATAAGGAGACACGGAGAAACAATCTACTGTCCGTACGCGCTGCTGCGCTCGCAAAGCACCACTTGCTGCTGCGCTCGAAGCACAATTGGTTTGGGAAAATTCGAGGAAACAATCAAAGGTAAAACAGAAGTCAAGAGTTAATTACTCGTCAGCAACTTGTGCATGAATCGAGGAAATTAATTGAAAAACAATATAGTTCCAGGATCGATCCAGGACCGATCCCGAGCAACCAGTTTTTGAATTCTTGATAAAGCGCTGAGGATAGGGCGAAAGGCCAGGGATGGGTCGTGGCTGGCCTGTCTATGGGGGGACTTAAGTGTCGGTAGGTTTATAAACACGTTTCATAGACAGCATGCTTGCCCAACATAGCAAGCATCGGCGCTAAGGGGGAGAGTAGTAATGATAGTGACGGATGTAAGATGCCAGCACCAAACAAGCGTAACCCGCACTCGGAGTTTGTTGTCTTGTAATGCGGGAAAGCACGAAGTTTGTAGAACACAGGACCGGGATCAAAAGCGTAGGTCAGACGGTTTTCATGGACGACATTGGTTGCCCTCACCTTGTGCGGCATTAGCAGCACTGGGTTGATAAGGCCCGTCCGCTTATGGCGATGTTTTATAAATACAGCTCGGAACCGTGAACGAGTGAGCAGATCGTGTTGTGTCCTGAAAAACGACAGTTACTTGTATGAGCAGCAGAAAACGACGGACGCCCCAGCTTCAGCAAGTCCAATTGGGATTTTTAATTGGCGTAAACCCCCGGTACTTGGTGTTTAGATAACGTTGTTACATAACGTGGCTGAATATCATGGCTTCAGGTTGCACTCATACTTTTGGCATACACCTACATTGCTGTTGAGATATAGAGCTTAGATGAAGTACAAACAAACCTTGGGTGCACCTCTCCGGCCGCGTTCTTTTTTTTTACACCGTGATATAACGGTTCGGCACCGCAAGGTCGTGAAGTTCGTATTTGGCCTCTTTTCGCTCCACGTGCGTCAGGTTTCATACGTCGGCCTTAAGCCTCATTGCTCGGCCTGACATTTAACTTGTCCTCACGGCATGCTATTAGTTAGTGTGAAGATCAAGCTCCCACTTAATTACCTAGTGTTTGTTCATACACCACGACTGGTTTACGACAACTGTGCACGAGTCCTGCGCATCAACGATCCATAATCCCGCAACTTACTGCAGCA
The DNA here is from genome assembly GCA_037833945.1 of Alaria marginata. Classification (NCBI taxonomy): domain Eukaryota; class Phaeophyceae; order Laminariales; family Alariaceae; genus Alaria; species Alaria marginata. The sequence continues at coordinate 4,004 of JBBMKB010090495.1, forward strand.
ACTAAACTGCACAACTAACTAGACCGAATGGCTTGCCAACACACCGCCGTACTCCTCGCTGTCGTGGCACCCCCTTCTGATGCGTGGTAGTCATTTTTCCACCACAGGCCTGGGCGAGAATGAAGCATTGCTCACATGGTGCTTGCACGAGACGCGCAAACTTCAATCTTCGAGGCAGCAAGGCACCGGCGTACTGCGAACAACACGCCCAAGACTGGATGGTAAACCTTCGTAATAATCGTTGCTCAAACGTCTCCTGCAAGACAACGCCGAGTTTCAATTTCAAGGGCAACAAGACGTCATTGCACTGCAAGCAGCACGCCCTAGACGGCATGGTAAGCGTCCGTAGTAGACTTTGCTTACACGCCGTCTGCACACGGCGCCCGTGCTTCAATGTTGAAGGAAGCAAGACGGGGGCGTACTGCAAACAGCATGCTGAGGACAGCATGGTAAACGTCCATGGCAGGCTTTGCTCGCACGACTTGTGCGAGACACAGCCGTCCTTTAATGTGAAGGGCAGCAAGACGCCAATGTTTTGCAAAGCACATGCGAAGAACGGAATGGTGGATGTGCATAGTAGGCGTTGCTCAAACGATACTTGCGAGATGCGAGCAAGCTTCAATGTCAAGAGCAGCAAGACACCAGTGTACTGCAAGAAGCATGCTGAGGATGGCATGGTGCACGTCCGTAGCAGAGTTTGCTCGTATGGGTCTTGCACTACGACATTGTCGAACAACGTAAAACGCAGCAGGACGGCGGCCTTTTGCAAGGAGCATGCCGTGGACGGTATGGTGGTCGTCCGTAGCGACCGTTGCTCATATGACTGCTGTGAGTTAAGGCCGAGCTTTAACGTCGAGGGTAGTAAAACGGCAGTATACTGCAGACAACATGCTGAAACAGGCATGGTAAATGTTCGCCACAGTTCTTGTTCGCACTCCTCTTGCGCGAAGAGACGGATGTACGGTATTGAAGGGAGCAAGACCCCAGCGTACTGCAAGCATCACGCCGAGGAGGGCATGGTTAACATTTGTGGAAAACGTTGCTCGCACGGCTCTTGCAAGACGCAACCGTCCTTTAATACGAAGGGTGCCAAGACCGCGACGTACTGCAAGAAGCATGCTAAGGACGGCATGGTTAGCGTCCGTAGCAGACTTTGCTCGTATGGGGCCTGCACTAAGAAACCATCGTTGAACGTACAAGGCAGCAAGACGGCGGCGGTTTGCAAAGAACATGCGGAGGACGGCGTGGCTGTCACCGGAATCGTCAGTTCTGTCGGGGAGGCTCGCAGCGAGGCGGATTTTCGGAGTCCGTCCTACCGCGCCGTGAGGGGTCCCTCGTTCCGTATTAAAGCTGAGTGTTTGTTTTGAGACATTTTTGAAATACGAGCCGAGGTTTTGTTTTCGGAAGGTTCGACCTTTCCTCCGTGGTGCCTTCGCTCCCGCATGCGCAACTCTGGGTGCGTTCACTTGGTTTGGCAGGCAGATCATGTCCGTCGTTATAACTTGTTTATCTCACTGGTCACAACTTACTTATGTTATTCGGATGTGAAAACATTGAAGGCAGACTGGCGGGGAGACCTAGGGTAATGCTGTGGTGCGTTCCGCGATTCAATTCCCTGTCAGTGGCCAGTATTTCGTTTCGAAATGAAAATGGGGGTACGGATGATAAGTATATGAGCTTTCGTGGCCGGTTGGTATGATTGGGCAGCTGCAGCCATTAAATAATGTATACCAGGTATGTCTGTACGGAGGCTTTTACGTAAAAATTTATATGTTTTGGAAGCACCTTACAATTGCATGGAATGATCCTTTGGAACTTGTCGTTTTTTATGCATGGAACTTGGTACGAGATGGGGCCGTCGGACGGAAGTTCAGGTGGTTCCTACTCTGTAGTGTACGTACAAACCACGAAAAGGTTAGAGATCGCTATCTTTCAGTGACAGTGGAGTGATGTAATTAAGGTGGTCTGCCGGAGAATAACTATTCAAAAACGTTTCGGGTTACCCAGCTTACTGACATTGGTAGGCGAAAAATACAAACGTGCGAGGCTTGACTTGCGATATCGTACCCCAGGGATGTAACTTTGTACACGAGGTGCGTCGTCTTACGTTCCAAAGTAAGGATTGTTACACGTATCCATAGACATGGCTACGGTAGGGGGAGTACCCCCTTTTTCACGCTCAGGTTTGAGCCACTCGCCGGAGGCACTTTGTACCTCACTGAAAAAATCTCGTAAATATTTTATTTTGGCACAGCGTAAATAACCATTCCATGTCGGTGTCATATCGGCTACATGAAGGGTGCCAAATCTGAAATCTTCACAGGAATGTAATAATTTACTCGTGAGGGTTTTTCACTCGTGAGGGTGACCCTTAGCCACTGCAAACAGAGGTCCCACAATGGGCCCCCCTACCGTAGCCTTGGTCCGATTGTTTTTCGTCCTGTTAGTTACCAATAGCGTAGCGTAGTGTACGTCGTTCATTGTGGTAAAACGAAGGATTGGCCGTTGTGTTGGGGCGTTGGACAAAAAACGGTATACCGGGGGTGTTATGCATAATTTTCCGGTAGAGAGAAAGTTCCTGGTATAATCCAGTGGATGAGTCATCCCACGGTAGTAGCGCAGCAAAATGTTCCTGAACTCTTGACATAAGGAGCTCAATATCTCACCCGAAACATGACTTCCAAGATTTCCGTTGAAGCAACCCGATCACCATTTCTATGTGCTAGTCCGGAAAGAGATACACTCGTTAAATTATCCCACCAACCGGTAGTTCCTAATTTTAGGAGCCACACCGGTCAGGAACGTTTGACCCCGAAAAATGCAACCCCTCCCGTGGAATGACTCGTATAAGGGCTGTGCTTGTCGGTCAAAGCACCGTCATACCGAAAGGTGGCGCAAAACGCCTGAGAACAAAGGCATATAACTAATGGCGCTAGCTGACACTGGTTTCTTTAATTTTGTTCACCGTTTTCTGGCGCGCAAAACCCCGGTCGATATGCCTACCAAACCTGGGCAAGGTCAAATCCGTCAACCCCCAAAGCACTAAACAACAACAGCATACTCGTACACCTGTAATAAATAATTGTGGCAGGCCAAACCTTCCGAAGACAATATATCGGTTAACCCGAAAAAAAACAAAACTCTCCGCTTTTACGCGGAATGAGGGGCCCCTCGCGGCACGGTAGGATGGACTGTGTAAATACGCCTTGGTGCGACCTGTGATGAGAACACCGATGTTTCTGTCGACCACCTTGCGGTCGTCAGTATGTTCATTGCAAACCGCCGCACTCGAAGTGTCTTCTGCTTTGTAGGATGGTTTCTTCGTTCAAAACCCATGTGAGCTAAATCTCCCTAGAACGTTTACCATGCCGTCCTCGGCGTGTTGCCTGCAGTGTGTCGCTGTCTTATTACCTTTGCTATTAAAGTACGGCTGTGCATGGCAAGATCCAGGCGAGCAAAGTCTTCTACTGACCGTAGCGTTGCCTTCCTCGGCATGCTCTGTGCCAACCGCCGACGTCTTGCCACATTGTACGATGGACGCTTTGTGCAGTATTCATGCGCGCAAAGCCTTCTAATGACGTTTACCGTACCGTCTTTGGCATGCAGCTTGCAGTATGCCGCCGTCTGTTATCCTTTAAAATTGAAGGACTGGTGTGTCTCGCAAGTGTTATGTGAGCAGCGCCCGCTACCGACAAACGCCATACCTTCCGTAGCATGTTGTTTGCGAAACGCCGCCTTTCTGCTGCCTTCTACGTTGTACACCGCTACCGTACTGCAAACGTCATGCGCGCAATGCTTCCAGCGGACGCTTACCATGCCGTCCTCAGGATGTTGCTCGCAGTACGCCGCCGTCGTGCGACCCTCGAAATTATAACTCGGCTGTCTCCCGCATTTGACACGTGAGCAACAATTGCTGCGGACATCTACCATGTCTTCTTGTGCGTATTTCCTGCAGTACGCCGCCGTCTTGCTACCTTTGACATTAAAGTATGGCTTCGTCTAGCATTTGTCATGTGAGCAACGTCTTCGACCGGTGACCACCATCGAACGCTCAGCATGTTGTTTACAATACGCCGCCATCTTGCTGCCTTTGACATTCAAGCTCTGGCGCCGTGTGCAGGAACAGCGTGAGCAATGCGTCGCGCTAACCACCACCATCGAACCGTCAGCGTGCTGTTTGCAGTACGCTGCTGCCTTGCTGCCTTCGACATTGTAGCTCGGGTACCGTGTGCAGGAGTTGTCTAAGAAACTCCTACTGCATACGTCTACCATACCGTCTTCAGCATGTTTCTTGCACTATATTAGAATCTTGCTACCCTCAATATTATACACCGGCCGCGTCTTACAAGATAATTATGAACATTGTTTTTGTATGGATGGCAACCATGCCGTCCTCAGCATGTTTCTTGCAACATAGTGGAATCTTCATGCCCTCAATATGATACACAGGCCGCGTCTTGCAACATAATTGTGAACAACGTGTTTTTCCAGACGTTGATCATGCCATACCAAGCATGTTGTTCGCAGTACGCCGCATTGTTGACTTCGACATTGAAGCTCGGGCGAACCGTGCCCAAACCACGTGAGCAGCGCGTCATTCTTGCCCAGGCCGGTGGCGGCGAAACACCTGCGGACCAGCACGACGTGCGTCAGCAATGTGAGAGTCAAAAGCTTTCATTTTCGCGCGGTATGGTCATGAGTTGCGCATCTTGAATCGCAAGACTTGTGCGAATATCGCCCGCTCCGTACTGTGTACTGGTATGCAACACACCCCTGTGTATAAGTTAAGTTGGCTTGTACCTCTGCAGACAACGAACAGCTACTGTGGAGACCAGTAGCTCACGGATCTAACGACGACGCTTGTGGTGGAGGTAGCCTACCATCGTCCCGCTACAGCACTGCAGCTGCCCCGCAATCCTGATTTCTACTGCCACAGTCTATAGCGCGTGTACCTTGAAACTAAATGTGCTGTTTCAGATGCCGTTGTTGTTGCCGGTAATGGTCGGGTTGTTTGTTGCTCAGAGGAGTGATTTTTGTGATAGCCCTTACTTCGTATAGCTACTGCAGTACAAAAAGTCGCAAAATGTTAAAGCGAACAGATTATCAGAGTCTTCAAAAAAACGGTTCATTGCAATATGATACTGGTTACGAGGCGATACACAGTATACTAGGTGCCGGATGCTGATGCTTTTTTTATTTTCACCGAAACTAGTCAAGGTGCTACAACAAACAGTAGTGCCAGAACGAAACGTTGGGAGGCGGGTATGTTCAACTCCAGTGTGCACTTTTGAAAGTCCTGTGCATACGAGGGGAGATACTTGACCGCGGCAGGGGTTCTTTTTCCAAATAATTTACTCTTTGGTTATCCGTCTGGGGAATTACAAACGTATATACTTTTTTGAAGAACAAAACTTGAGCGCGCTTGTTGAGGGCATCTCCTGAAAAAGATTTTGAGGGTGCTTCTTGAAGACACTTCTTAAAACATCCATTCTATTTTCTAGTAATTGTTTCTTGTAATCCCTCAACGTTTTCCCGTTGGGAAACGATACAAAATTGTTGTCCCTTTGTTTCCAACAAATCAGCCGCCATTTCATATTTTAACAGCAGCCTGGTCGGCCCCAGCCGCACATCACCGGCGGTAGGGTAAGCACTGTACACGGAGGGTGAGTCGGAGCCTCTAACGAGCTCGCCACGGTCAGATATCAGAACGCTATCGTTGAGTTCAGCTCGTACTGCTCATGATCCTGTAGATATATATGAATGATACGACCAAACACCGCTCGTACTGCTGACTACCATACAATATGACACGAGCACGCACCGTTCCGGACAAGGCCACATGAGTGTAGCTGGCAGTAGTGCTCTTTGTTCATGATAAGGCCACATAAGTGTAGGTGACAGTAGTGCTCAAGAGTTCATGTTGATCCATGCTCTAGGGCACGAAGTCCTACGATGTATGGTATTGGGTAAAATACTCGCAAAATTCATGTTACGCCCGTCGGAGGACGATCGAGAGTTTTTGCCTCTGTTTCCGACACACCTGCCAATTGCTTCAACATCAACCTGGTCGGCTCGCGCCACACACCACCGGCCGTAGTGTGAGCACTGTACACCGAGGGTTGGTCGGGGCCTCTAACGGGCTCGCCACGGTCAGGTCTCACGACGCTTTCGTTGATTTCGGCTAGTACTGCTGATGATCCTGTAGATATGACCTGTAGATATGAATTATACGAGCAAACACCGTCTGGTTCTTTTTTAGTCAAGCCACCAATCATCGGCCAGCGTTGTCCAACATGCTTTGTCCCTGTTTCCCACACACCTGACACATTTGGTAACAGCAGCCTGGTCGGCGCTCGCCACATTTTACCGGCGGTAGTGTGAGCACTGTACACGAAGGGTGAGTCGGAGCTTCTACTGAGGTCGCCACGGTCAGATCTGACGACGCTGTCCTTGATTTCGTCGAGCGAAATTTTGTATGATACGAGCAAACGCCGTCCGCGAGGGCTTGTACTGCTGATGATCCTGTGGGTATGAATATATAGATGGTTATTAAGCCGCATTTAGAAACTGCCAACACACTATTTTCTTCTTGTTCCTGCTCACGAATTCAAAACAAAATGTAGCACCCAAGCACCCCCACTACTGCTCAGGTACGTGCTGCTCAGAAAACCTTTACGCACGTACGTGCATATTTGTGTTGCTGTGCAACGTATAATACGTACAAGTACTCACACGTATCTCAATGATACGTACGTACTATCACCACTGCTGCTGTTCTTACGACAACAACAAACAACAGCGTACTATCAGGAAGCAGCCAGGGGTCCCCCTTCCCCCCCCCTGGCCATCTGTATATATACAACTAGGAATTGGGATATAATGACTGCACATTGCAAGTGGGGGTGTTTGGGAGTGTTGTTTGCAAGTGTTGTTAAACTGTTTGCAACACAATCGCAGAGACAGAACGACGGCGCAGTATGGGGCAGTTCAGATTATGAGATTGCCAGTAAAGGTTTCATGCACGACAGTACAAACGACGACATCCTTTCGAAGTGTTCCCCGCTACTCGTTATTGAAGCAATCACCAAAAATAACATTCCGCGCGGACTAATGCATGATTACTGAAATATTGTAGCACGTACAGTCTACAGCCGATCATAGGGCTGTACTACAGTAGTGCGCCCACATGGGGGCTACTGATCTCCAAGGGGAATATACGTTAAGGTGTACTTGTGTTGATTGTGCTCAGGAACACGACGCATAAGGAGGCCTAGACATCTATTGATTGTGAATCTTTACGGGGGTTTTGGCCGTGGCGCCTAAAGTCGACCACCCGACC
>JBBMKB010090506.1:0-23608 GCA_037833945.1 Alaria marginata
GTTTCGCATGAAACGGTTTACCAACAATAAACTACTTCGTACTGCTGTGAGCAGCTACGAGTATAGAACACTTGCAATGCACACACTTGAACAGTCCATCATCATTGATTGATTGGACAAACATCATCGGCATTATCAATAAAAAGAGCTCTCCCGCACGAAATGGTTCCGAGCCAGGCATGATGATGCTGACCCGAGCCAAAGCATAGTTCCACGGCAGTAAGGGTTGGGGTTTCCTCGCATTGCGTTTTCAGGATTCCTCGGCAGTATAGGGGGGTTAAGATCTCCTTGTGAGAACACCAAACATCGTTGACTTTCAGCGTAACTCCTTTGAGTTTGGGTGTTTGTCTCGCCCCAAATGATGCTGAGCCAGACAGGGTCGTGGTCCGGGCCACACATCAGTTGCACTGCCGCAAGGGCTAGCGTTCCCGCCCGATTTTGTGTGCTTTGTTGATTCCTCGGCCTTGTATGGGCGCTCTGATCTCCTTATCAGTGCGCCAAATATACTTCAGTCCAGATAAAGGTATTTGAGTTAGGTCTGCTCTCTTGCACGAAAATATTGTGAGGCAGGCACGATCATGACCTGAACCACACCACAGTCGCCGGGCAGCAAGAACGACGAACGCCCTAATACAAAGAGGTTTAAAATTAGGGTTAGTTAAACCCTAACCCCATCCCTGACCCTAACCTTAGGAACTGTTCCTCCGCAGTAAATACAAGGGGTATCGTTCGACAACCCTATGCATGTGTTACCGGCACTACTGGTAAAACCCGCAGCACACCCATTTACAATAGGTTCACCCACGGTAGGGGTGCAGCAATATGTCCCTGAGCTCCTGACATGAGGAGCTCAATACCTCAACCGAAGCATGACTAGACTTTCGTTCGCTCAACCCGATCAACATGTCTATCCGCTAGTTCTAAAAACATTGCACTCGTAGAAAGATTATACGATTATACCAACCGGCAGTTCCTCACATCAGGAGCTCAATCGGTCAAGAACGATTGACCGCAGAAAGTGCAACCCCTACTGTGGGATGACTCGATGACTCCCACGTATAATTAGCACTCTCGGCCCTAACGCTTTTCCTCCCGACGAAACGAGCGGGGTTCGCGGGGTGCAGAAATAACCACATGCCATTACCGTTCAATCAAGGTTGTAACGCAAGGAAGCACCTGTCCAGTGGGCGGCCGAATTATATACGATGCCATTAATGTTGTTTGAAAGGGTATCCCCTTTCGTACGATCATGCCGCTTTGATACCCTTACATCATCTCCAATACAGACGAGCGAGGACGCATGCCGTGCGCATCCAATGCCAGTATGAGTGCAACAAAATAAACCAGATGTATAGAACATGGCGAAAACGCAAGGCTTTGATTGTTGCTGCAACGTCTCCTCCCTTCTCCTTCGTGTCGCCGCGATACCTACATAAAATCCCCCATCTATACAGACCAGAGAGAGCGGGCGCTGATAGGAACACATACATGCCATTCCCGGTAGACTTCAGGGGCAACGCAGGAACATAATATTAAGAAAACGGCGGACGGATGTACCAAGCTTTGCGTTTTTCTGCAAGGGTCTCCTTTCACCTCGTGCGCGCCGCTATGGACATCCTCAGTACAGATTGGGAGGGACGGGTGCTGATGAGAACATATGCCTTCCCGGCACATTTAGAGCGCAACGCAGGACAATCCTATCAATAAGCCACCGGAATGACAGATAAGGCTTTCAATGCCGCTGCAGGGTCTCCTGTGACCTCGTTCGGGCCGCTATGGTACCTAAACATATTACAAGCACATGCTAGGGAGAGCGGGTGCTGAAAAAGGGACACGTACACGCTGCTCTCGGTACATCCAGAACACAACGCCTGAGTGTAAAGTCTAGACGACGGTAGAATGGTATGTAACGCATTGGATTACGCACCAAGGCCTCTTTACACGGCGTTCGTTCGGCTATGATGCCTCTACGATCTCCATTCATTGCCGACGAGGAAAGCCAGATGCTGTAAGAGTGATAACACATACCATGACCGGTACGTCTACGGTGCAACGCAGCAGCCAAGTATCAAGACGCCGCCAGAATGATACAGGAGGCTTCGAATTTAGCTGAAAGGTCTCCCGTAGCCTTGTTCGTGCACCAACAGTGATTCCTGCATACCACCCTTAGCTCAGACAAGCGAGGACGGTTACTGAGTGGGATGCATAAGCAAGGCATCCCCGGTACATACAAAGCGCAACGTAAAACAACTTTACTAAGAAGCGACCGGAACGATATGCGAGCCTTTGAATGCCGGCGCAGGGTCTGCCGTTGCGTCACTTGCGCCGCTGTGATACCGAATTTTCATCCCCAATACAGGCCAGGGAGAACCGATGCCGAAAGGAACATATGTGCGCCAATACTGGTCAATTTAGGGCAGCGCGGATATACACCAAATATGCCTAAAACCGGAAGCGTTATATTGGCCAAGGCCATGGTGTAGGGGGGTTACATTCAGGTCTTGCGGCTTACCTACATGTTTGTTTGCACCGTTACATAGCTGTGCGGTCTCTGTTTCGCGATATGCACAGCAAATGTAAAACTGTATGCCGCGCTGGACCACCAAAACATCTTCGAGTTTAGTTTAATGCGATGAACATAGTCCCTCGCGCGAAAGTAATCTGCACTTGGTAGCGAAAGTGCTCCCCCCGCCTCCCACCAACTGTGCATTATATAGTAGAGAGAAAACGACCGCTGTCTTAGGAGATAGGTGGTTGCCAAAGACGGCCAAACAGGAAGGACGTAAGACGTGCAATTTTGTTTAAAGTAATATATGGAAAAAACGTAATGAGCGCCCAAGTGTTGGAGGTGTCTCTGTTAGGAGAAATAACCGTGCGCCGTTTCGAAAGGAATGTATCGAATTCTACTTGACGATCTAGATATTTCGTAGCAGATCTGCATCATCTAGCTCAGGTTGTCAGGTAGAGGCCGTACGAGTTTCATGGTTTAGCGCACGTTTTCACGGTTGGATCTGAAAAGCTACAACCTTCGTATACAGATCTTGCAGAACACCTGAAAACGGCAGCTGGAGGGTCTATTATGGATCTAGTGCGATGTGTGAAAGGTTTAGAGGCCTGGCGCCGCGTTACGGAGATATATCGACAAGATCGTCCTGAGTCCGCGTGTTCCATATTATGTGTCTTGTGTGTCTCTCTGGGTTGTCAGGAACTCGTCTTTGAGATTGGCCATAGTTAGGTGGCGTGTTCTCTTTGGGATAGTCCGGTGCTTGGTACTGTGGGCTACGCATGGAATGGCGCCACACAGATATTCAAGATCGCTGTGTAGCACAGCACCTGCACTACCCATATTATTCGGGATCGCACCAAAGACACGCGCCATGGTAGAGGTGCACTACTATCCGTATCGTGCTATTCAGTTGGGAAGCCGTATGCGTTACCGATACAAGCGAGTTGTTCCACGGTACGAGGAGTTGCTCTGTGTTGGGCCAAAGGTTCCTGACCGCTTTTATTCCTCAAGTGAGGAACTACCGACCGCTAAGCTAATTGTACGAGTACATTTATTTCAGGACTTTAGTGCATATAAATGTTGATCTGGTTGCCCGAACGAATACCTTCGAAGTCATGTTTCGGGTGAGATATTGAGCACCTCACGTAAAGAGCTCAGAAACTCTCTGCTGCGCCCCTACCGTGGGATGACTCGAGGACACTATTCAGGACCAAACTGGAGGTGTAACTCGGCCAACAACACCATGGCCTGGGTATACAAATCAAATCATATAGCAAAGCAAGAATGACACTGCGACGACGTCGGGTGGAGGAGTCCCGTTATTCAGAGAAAGTGTGACACAAAAAGTGCAACCCCTACGTTACCGCAGGCGTCAAACGACATTTCAGTCGTTCGTTACTGGTGAAACTGAAACGCGCCCGACAAGAAGAAACGCCTTGTCCGAGCATCCTCTTGTGTTCGTGAAGCAAGTCCCGGGATCGACGAGGCCCCGGGAGGGTCTACGTAGATGCCGTATGCTGGTTGCGGTATGTTGCCAGATAGGTATTGCCATTCGCTGCCACTACGACAAACTACAGCCGAAAATCGCCCCCTTCCACCGCTTACGCAGCGCAGCATTGACACCATTTTGAGATACGTGCCTTGAGCGATCTGGAGCATAGCTTACTCTGTTGAGGTTGGATTGAGAGTCGACATCACCGCTCAGCTCAATTTCTTCATCCAGGTTGTGACACGTCTCCCGTCAGGTGACGATGAAGCCGATATTAACCTGTTCTTTGGTCCGGGGAATACAATGTGCTGTATGTACTTTATGTGGCTCAAAGATGGACCAGCAGATCGTTCATCTCAAGTTGTGTGAAATCCAGTTCCCATATTGTCGACACCAGGACGCCCAAAGGGCAGCCAACGAGGCAATTACTCAATACGCAACCCGTCCTACGAGCGTAAAAGCGGCAGTTTTATCTACTCAGCAGCGCTATCCCTGTACCTTCACGCGATATGGGACCGCGGATCTTCTACCGGCTTGTTGCAAGTGCGTGTTGCTGATGAACGGGCCACCAACATATTTTTACGCAAACTAGAACTAAACCCAGTCCGTCACATTCCACCGCCAAGCGGGCAGATAGGGCAAATAGCCCAATACGAAGCAGTCATCCTCGAGTGTTAGCTCCGTCTCTACGTTAAGCTGGATCAGAATGCCGTCGCCATCGGAGCCCTACACGACGCGAGAAAAATCGGAAATAAGGCACCAGATGAACAAGGTAACAAACACAGGCCGAACAGCGCACGGTGGAAAGCCGGAAAGGGGGAGGGGGGTTGCAACGGTCAGCATGTACGAGATGTAGTCCAAACAATGGAAACGTCAAACAGGGGGTACTAGTGAATAATCCCGCATTGATGACGCCTTCCATCAGATATATACTTGGCATCCGGCTTGAAGAGGGCGTCTGCAACGGTAGGGACAGCACCTGGTGCTTCTGACGCTCCTTATTTAAGCCGGATTTCTCATCTAAAATCTGATTTGTGGCAGAAAATGATAGTGCGACTCGATGGTCTAGGTGTATTACCAACAATATTATAGAACACAAATCGTATTGAAACAATATTGGGTGGTTCGGTGTCACACGCTACTGATGTTGTTGTGCTAGAGGTGCGCCAATTTTGTTATGATGCTATTCACTGGAGGGTCTCTATACGAATAGCAAGTGGTTGGTACCTCATCCATACTCTGATTATAAGTAAAAGGAATGTATAATACGACGGACGAACCCATGGCCTAGGTACACGAAAAAAAGACTTCCAGGTATTGCAACACAAAATGACCACATTCCGACGATTGTGGGTTAAAGAGAACAGCCATTCAGCGGAAAGTTTAACCAAAACGTGCTAGACTAGTTAATACATGGTACAAGACTTTCCTTCCAAGTGGTTAGATAGTCAGGGTCACCCAATAAATAGTACCTACAGTAGTATCGTAGCACGGAAATATGGCCTACCTAGTAGTTGTTAGTTTTGCCATAAAACAGTACTATACTTCTGTCGTTGCAGGGGTGGAGGAATATATAACTTCACATCCGGTCATAAGCGAACTACACACGCGAATATACCGGGAACCTTTTCCAGGGACATAAAACGCCCGGTTTTGAACCTTGTCAACTCCATACTATATAGCTTAAGCTGAGATACAACAAAGGGGAGAAGGAGCGAAACCTTTGACCACGGCTTGTCCACAGTAAACCGCCTGGGGTAAGGTCGCCTATCATATTTTACGAAGTTGTCTTCAACACATAAGCGAGGATGAGACAAAAACGTTGAACGGCATCAATGTAAGGGAGTGGTTCGTCTATTATTGTGCCGGTTGAGTAGTGCTGGTTAACCCCTATACCGCTTGTTATGTTTCTTACAATATACTTAAAACCCCAGCAGAACCGGTAAGCGGATTAGTACCGGTGGCCGGTTATAGTGCCGATGTTTCCGGCGGGCACATATCGGCAGTGTGGAGGGACCACATTTGTTGTACCTAATTTGGTTGACACGATAACGCATCACGACTTTGCCCGCCTCCGGGAGAGTAATAATGCAGCTAGCCGTGGTGCCACTGGTAGTACTACCGACGATTTGTACGATAGAGGTAGCATTTTTGGCGTTTATACTTACTGGACGACGGAGAGCTTGAACCCCAAAGCGTCAGAATTTCTGTCTATTTTTGCAATTTAAGCCTGTTTTGTGTGGATGAGCCACGGGGACGTTCATCGGATTGCACCTTCAGTTTGCTAAAACATCAATTTTCTGTGAGGGTATAGAGCCCCTTAAATGAGGAGCTTTAGAAAATATTTGGTGAACCTCTAATTTTAAAAGTGTCTTCCGCCTCTAACACTTACTCTCAATCAAGCTATAACCCTAGCCCAAGCTGTACAACCAATAGACAACATACGATTATCGGGAAACTCGTAGCCAGGTATCTTACGGACCAACAAGCCACGACGTGTCACTGTTTTGCGGACCTGCGGGATTTGGGTGATACAATCGCCCGTGGACCCGCCATCGATGAGCACGCCGTCGATCGTGAAATAGTTGGTGTTCTCGAGCACGATCCGAGGTTCTGTGCAACAAACCAAGCACAAGGGGCAACGCGGAACGCAGCAGTGGGAAGCAAGCGGTCGTGGGGCGACAATCCGTCCATGGGGTTAGTTCGAATGTTTTATGTAAGGCATGTATTTACATTACCCCGGACAGAGTCCTGGATACTCCAAGGTTAGTCGTTCACCTGCCCCCTGAATTATTATATTGGTGTCGAACAATGTTTGGGGGAATCCGGACGTAGAAAAAAAATCAGCCAAATCACTCATTTGCCCCGGAATCGATGGTCCATTGATTTAGTATATCCCCGGAAACAGGATCGGACTCTACTATGAATAGGTTACCTGACTGATTTACTCCCTCTACGATGTCGATAACATTTCTCAGGTGGCCGTCGTGAGACGACCGAGGCGAGCAACAAAGGAGACGCCCCCGCTCCCAACCATTTTGTTTTCCCTGCCCCGGAACAGACACTGACATCATGTAACGTCACCACGGAAGTAGTCTCGGATACTACAGTCCAATATGAGTGATACATGCATCTGTCCCAGAGGTGATGTCGAAATTTTGTAGGGGCAACCCGGGACGCGTTCTACGATAGAGGAAGCATCTTTTGGCGTTTTTATTCTCTGGATGACGGAGCTCCTTAACCCAAAATCGTCGGAATGTAATTCTATTTTTGCGATATACCTTTTTTATATAGATGGGCCACGGTTTTGTTAATCGGAGTGCACTTTTATTTTGCTAAAAAATGTTTTTTCGGTGTGGGTATAGAACTCTTCAAGTGAGGAGCTTCAGAAACAATGTGGTAAAACTCAATCGTAGAATGTGTCCCGGAAGTAGGGCCGAATCGAGATAAACGACGCACCTGCCCCCGAGCCGATTGCGATGTTCTTCAGAATCACTCCGGAAGTAGTCCCGGATACGACGAGGTTAGCTGATTGGTCTCCTCCCTCGGGGGTATCGAGGGACTCGTAGTCGCCCACAAAGGTAACGTTCACGCAGTCCTTGATCGTAACACCCTCGAGCGACTGAGTAGTTGTTGGGGTACTTTTCCGGTGCAAAAATAATCACAAACACTAAACAGGGTCAGATGGCACGCGGTAAAAAATAACATAGGTAAACACCTATCCGGTATACTACGATGAAACACCACCAGAGTTTGTGCATTCCTTATTGGTTTCTTGTTTTACGGTTGTGCCTTGGTGTATCTTGTACTTACAGGGAATGTTTCGGAGTATAATCGACAAGTATTATGATGTTATTGAAACACAAATTGTTGGATGTGGCAAACAAACCTAAACCACATATCAGGTGCTTTTAGATAAAACTACAACCATACTTTAAGTCGCTGTCGTGGTAAACATCATCGAACTTAACGTTGCCAGACGCATGATACCATAGGAGAGTCATCCCTCGGAAGGGGTTGTAGCAGACGTTTCTGAGCTCCTAACATGAGGAGCTCAATACCTCCCCCGAAACATGATTTCGGAGACACTCACACGCGCAACCCGACCAACATTTCTATTATCCGCTATATAGTCCCAAAAAAACCTTTCTAGTAAAACGATCATACCAACCGGTAGTTTCTCACTTCAGGAGCTCAAGCAGTCGGGGGGTTTGGCTCAAAACATGCAACCGCTACCTTGGGATGCTTTAGGGTGCCCCTTCTTATTCCATCCCGAGGCCTCTTACTTCACAACCTCTACACCTAGGTCCTGAACGTTTAACCCCATGAACAGTCCTATGGCCTGTATAGCCTATATAAATGTTCAAAGCCAAAAACTAGCATTCTGGCGATATTATAAACATTAAAAAATACACTTCAGCTGGGAGATCGAAAATTTGGTCGAAACTCATCTTTGCAAGCTGTGTGTGATACTCCGATCGCGCGTATTGAGTAAATATGCCCCGTCATTAGGAAAAAACATGTGTGCCAAAACGTGTTACCCTTTTGAAAGAGCGCTTCGTAACCTTAGTAAAAAACGTAGCCGTCATGAAGAGCAGGGTTCTTTGGTTCCGACTACCATCTTTAACAGGGTAAGAGCCTGCTAATATCCGATTAGCTCAACGAGGGAATACGGTAACCAGGTCACAAACGGTAACGGTCTCGAATATTACGTGGGCGCAGTCTTTGATCGTGACACCCTCGGGTGGCTGCAACATGGAGTGGGTGCAAGCCCGAACACTGTTGTTAAGAACAGGACGAAACTCCATCCCAAAGATGGAAACCAGAACCCCATGTTTTAGTGAAGCACCTTACCTGGGTGGCGATGGTATCCGACCGAACCTCGGTAGCGTGTAGATCGCGCGATGTCGTATCTACATGTGAAAACGTTCAATTATCGCACACATCAGGATCTACTGTAGATCAGGTGGCAAATTTGGATAGTCTACATCCAATATATATCTGCTGTTACGATAATTTGTGCACGATCTGTGTATCGCATATATTTAGTACAAACCTAACCGAGGATACTTGTGCTAGATGATCCAGATCATCCTGCTTTCACCCGGCTACATGGCCATTATGTGCGATCTAGATCATATGCATTAATGATATGCCGGCCCGTAATGGCATATATAATGGATTGGGATCTGTGACCATCTTCTAAGTGCACAATCCCCTGAAAACAACTGGGATCCCCATCCTCCCCCCCTTGTCAACTTGTATTTCGCCCGTATAACAACGGACCTCCGTGAGAAATACTTACTATATACTTCGTATATAAACGTGACTCACCGATTCCTTAAGGGTGAACTCTGTCACTCCGTCGAGAAATGCCTCAGTTCCCTCGTTCGTACCGTTTCCGTAGAACTCGTTACCCCTGTAACGCAGGGATAACATCAGTATAGCGTTCATTACCACATGGTTGCGACATTGCTCAGGAAAATCAATGGAAATGTGGGGGATTTTAAGTTTTCCATGACATTAATTGCGGTTCACCAGAAAGAAAACAGTTGGTTTTTGCAGACATACTTATATGAGTCGGTTTGAGGTTTGGGGGTAGGGTAAGGGTTTATTGTCCAAAGTAGTATTTCTGTGCGGTTTAGTTCTGGTTTTGTGCTTCTCATAAATACTGAAATCACACGTATACCACAAGAAATGCTGTGATTTGCGGTCCACGTAAAGAAACATGTAGGATACAGTATGGAAAAAGCGAAATTTTGTGTGTACGGCGTATGGTTCCAGTATTATAAGAAGTAATTATTTATAGAACGCCCCACAACCTAACCATATGCTGTTCGTATGAAGGTTATGCCCATTAATAGTGGGGGTTTTGCGTCGGGCATAGTTGACGATATCTCGGTACCTGTGTGGTTAGGATTCCCCATACGAAACAGGAAATAAGAAAGGCAAACTGACATTTCCCGGAAGATAGGTAGCCCGGGATTCGTTACTCTGTGACTTTAGGCAGTAGGCATCGTGGCCCAAGGTTGGCTCTTTGGTTAGACGCTTGCCTCAATTGGGGTAATTTACCTCTTTTTGGTGCTGTACCTGTTAACGGCCAATTTCCTTGTGACTGCCGGAGATCTTTAGTTACTAGTAATTAGGTAAGCCACTATAACTTTATATGGAGGTTGAAATGTATAAATGATGTTTGATGTTTAAAGAAGACGACATCGTCGGAATATCATTTGTGTTTTGTTTTTCAGCTCATTTGGTTTAAAAAAGAAATACGCATAGCGGTTGTTTGTCGAGGTACATCATAAACTCATCTACAATGCCATTATTTGGGTTGGGGTTGGGTATAACGCGTCTTAAGCGCAGGTCTTTACAGAAAAAAGGCGTATTTGGTGAAGCATCCTCCGTAGCATCCACCGTAGCAGTCCTCACGTGATGCCGTCGGTGTCTACGAAGCGTGTGTTGGCCATGGGACAACCGTGCCCGGCAAACCCATCGATGTTGATGCCCTGAAGCATCGAGGCAACCAACGAGGGAGAGCGAAGGGCGGAGCGATCGTAGAAAGCCGGACGAAAGCAAACGTCCAGACTTATAATATGTCCATTGGTGGTATGTGTATTCCAGGGCGGATATACCTATATATATGCATATTGTAAAAAAATATTAAAACACTCTAGTTGTGAGATCGAGGATTTCGTCGAAACTCACTTTGCAAGCTGTGTGTGATACATCGATCGCGCGTTTTACGGGGGGGGTTATATGTCATGAAGCGTATAGGTCAGCGGCTCGCCTTAGTACTAGTATATTGTATATATTATTTTTAGGATGCTTGCCCTCTGACAATGTGCGGCATGATCTTCACCGTTGATCACCCAAATCATTCCCGTAAGAAGAAAACCACGTATGCAAAAGGAAACCTGCAGTATGCACAAAGTCTAGCTCCCTTGTATGCCTAACTGCTTTATCTACAGTTCCATTAGTTGTCGGTCTTCCCTCTTTCCCAATACATTGTCCACGTACCCGGTATGTCCTATATTTATTTTCTGGGTGTGGAGCCGTATGATCTGCGTGGTCTAGTCCGCGTTTCCTGGGTTGGATTAGCACTGCCTAGACCCTGAACAATATCGTACAACGACGGAAAAGCCATCTCGAGATGATCTGCAGATTGCGATCTCTCCGACGTGTGCGATTTGTACCCCATATTTTATAGTCTGGAGATTTTCCTCATACAACACATGTATGTGTTCCAAGCTCCGACTGGCACGACTGCTCGACTTGTGCTGCTCTAGGGCTACTATCAGAGTAGCCGTTTTCCATTTTGCGGGGATAGTCGACGGATGCGCCGTACGATAGAGGTAGCACTATTTTTAGGCTAAAATATCTCCGGACAACGATTTACGTAATCCAAAACCCAAGGGATGATATTGATACTTTGCAAGATGATTAGCTTGTTTACATAAGCCATGGCTTTGCTCCTCGAGTTTCCCTTTCCCTTAGTGTTGCGAAATACACATAACGCTAATCAGGCAAGAAGCCTCACAAAAACAAGTGTTCACCCTTATTGTCACTACACCTCTACCGAAGCATGTGCAGACGTATGAACGAACCCACAGCCTGCACCCGGTATCGCTCAAGCCTAATTTAACTTTACGATATTTCGAATTTACCGAGGCCACATGAAATCGATGATCCGGTTAAACCTACAGTTCTTCTCTAACTCGTGTTGAGGATCGCGTCTACAGGTCTTGAACCGACGAGCCTTGCTCAAACGTGGGATACATCACAACCATAGCTGCAGGGCTATGCTGTATGTGGTACCACCAGCCGTATGGATTACCCCGCCGGAAGCTCACACGAAGCTGAAATTGGAGTACATACTGGCGATAAAAGTGGTACACTATGTTCACGCCGCGTGCTACGATACTATGAATAGTACGTTTTGGCCATTTTTGGTTTTGAATGATGGGGCTCCTTAACCGAAACATCGTCAGAATGTCATTCTTCTTCCGCAAGATAAGTCTATATTTTGGATACCTAACCCATTTGTTCATCGTGTTGCAATTTAATTTTACTCAAATCCGTTTTGGGTGGGGCATACAGCTCCTCAAGTAAAGACCATCATCATGAATAAAACGGTGCACTTCTACCGTAGAACGTGTCTTTACACTAACCTGTTTCCGACCAACGGCATACTTCGACTGAGAAACCACAAAATTCCGTTCGATTTTTACAATTCCATATACATACGTTTGTATGTATACCTAGGCCATGGGATTGTCAACTGTGTTGCGCTTTCCTGTTCCATCGTTGTATGTTATGGGTTCAGTGCAAATTCGTACTTTATCGCAATCGGTTTATAGTGGGTTCGGTATGGACCTCCTGAGATGAGGAGGCTAAGCGCATCAGGGTGTTCAAAAAGGAAGCGTTAAAAGCAGATACAAAAAGGAGTTAGACTTCGTACGCAGTCATTGCTACTATTGGGTTCCCCGCGGCTTTCTTCGTGCTTCCTTCTTCGTGCGGGTTATTTTCTTTGTGGTCAGCGTTGAGGCCCATGCCGAGTATTGTTAGATGGCATCCACTATATCAACGTCAAGCCAAAATGGATTGAGGTAGGTTTACACATTCATACGTAGTGGTTTCAAGTTTCAATTTGTTTGGTCAAGGTCATACGATATCACATCAAGCCCATACGTATATATGTACCTCGTTCTTGGATGACAAGCAACATGATATTACTGTACGATTGGCTTACCTTAGAGTTTTTGACGTCGATGCAGACGTTTCCCACGGTCCCAGTTGGGCCAGCAGACTCTAAGTTCGACCGAACGGTTATGTCTACCACCTGCCGATATCATGTCGTCTAACGCACGGTTTAGCCTGAAGCACGGATACTAGTCTAGTACTGCGCGGACAAGGCCGATTTTGTCGTAGGCCGAACACGGTCTAGATGCGAGCGAGGTGCCAGAAACGAGGTAGGGAAGCACCTGTGAATACAGCTTCCTGTATCCGGGTTGTGTATATACGTCGTCGGTACTTCCTGACGTTGTTATACTGTCAATCAAATACGGCACGCGCTCTCTCATGTGTATGCACTGCTCTCGCGCAAGGTGTGATGATCGCACCTGCTTCCTACTAATAGGATTAAATATCGAACGAAACAATCGACTGTCTAGCTGCCATACATGTGCATGCTATTTAAGTTCAGTTAACCTTTTACCAAGTATACACACACGTAGAAAATGTAATCCCGAAGTCATCACTGAGACCGTCGGCGTTAATGGCCCAGTCCTCACGTGTTGGCCCCAGACACATTCTACGATAGAAGTGCACCATTAGTATTTGCCTTCTGAGGGTCCTCACCTAAGGAGCTCCATACCTTCAGCGAAAAACTGATTTGGAGCAAACTGAAAGTGCAATCCGATGAACAAACCCGTGCCCCATCTATACAAAAAAAACATATTGCAAAAATAGAATGACATTTCGACGATTTTGGGTTAAGACGCCCCGTTTTCCAGAAAATAAAAACGCCGAAAGGTGCTACCTTTATCGTAGAACGCGTCCGCAAGCGCCGTTTTCGAAAATATCTTATCTCTCCTTCTGATCACCAATGATCTTTACAGACACATCGGTGCCACCTCTGCAGCTCATATCACAACGTCAGAGACTCGACACGCATCATCATGTTTTCAGCGCCTCCGTTTGTGTAAGACGAACATTCCCTAATGACCAGTTAGGCGGCCATTTGACAGGGGATAGAGCCCCTCGCATCAAGGAGCGTCAAGATCATTGTTGTCCACTCCTACTCTATAGTACCTGGTAGCATTCTCCTATGCATTCACCGAGCCGGCACCCTCAACACCGTCGGCATAAACAACCCCGTCCGCACAGGCGAGCTACATCGCCCTCGGACGACAGGGTGTATTGCATACTACAGTATATGCCAGGTAGCTAAAACATACAGAATTCAGTATCGATCAATATTTTAACAATGATATAGAGAATAAGTTTTTGGTAGCGTTCGCGATCGATCCTTCCCGCGACAGGGGTAGCATCGTTCTGTATATGTATTTTTTGGCCGACAAACGATGAACTACCCAAAGTCGTAGGAATATATCCTGCTGCTTATACTAGAAATGTTTTTGATCTGCGCGAAATGCTAAATCTAGTAGCACTTTCCATTTTTTTTATAAACCGTTTATGTGTGAATTATTCAGCCCCTTCATGAATAGCGAAAACAGAAAACAATGTCCCGAAACGCAGCATGGGCGCTAACCGGACGAGTAATCGGTGTGCTATAGCTCACCGAGGCACCGTCGACACCGTCGGCATTGGTTACTCCGTCTGCTCCGGTGCCGCTTCCGTACAAGTTAAGCTTTGTGTTGTCCGTCGAACCTCCGCCCGAATCTCCTATGAGGCTGATGCCACTCTTGAGGAACACGGGGCCGTCTAAATAGTAGTCGCCCTCCTCCAGGTACACGTCCGAGGCCTGGTTTGCAAGTGCGTGTTAAAGGCGGAGAGGGGGGGGGGGCGAGGGGTTGCTCGCATATTCAGCAAGTCCTGAAAAGCTGCGCGCATGCTACTATGTGAATGTGAATGTTAATTTACGATAAAGCGCTCCAAATGCCGACCCAGGCCAATCCTAATCTTGGAGCCGTCTAAGCAGCAGTCGCCCTCTATCAGGGCTCACTTTAAAGGCCTGCATTTGAAAGGCACGGTGAAAATCGCAACAATATGCTCCCTCTCTATATGCAACTAGAAGTCAGCTATAAATCAACCCTTGCTCACCCCTTCGTTTCTTGCGGCGACACCATCGCTGTCCACGCCATCGAAGCTCTCTCCGACGCCATCGCAAATAGCCTGCATGATTTCAGATTGGTCTCCCTTGCCATCGCCGATGTAGTCCGGCACAAAGTACCACCCCTCGCGGGTAGTCGACACAACCTTCAAGGTCCGATAAAAACAAAGCAAGGGCCAATCAATTTACTTTCCTGTAAGAATTAATTATTTGCATAATGCTCGAGAGAGACAACGTATGTCGGCCAAAGCTTGTCGAGAACCGGCGTAGTCTGGTGTACGTGTAGCCCGGCATAGTCGACACCACACCAAAAGTCCGTGAACACAAACAAAGGGGAGAACCGTTTATACCTGCGGGAAAGCGCTCAGGTATTACAAAATAACCTGTATGAACTCCGCCAAACAAAATCGGGAGAATACAGTTTCGTACGTGTGGGAACGGGTCGGCATTGTCTCAAGTTGATCTCGTTTTCTGTCGCCTACATATGTAGTCCAGTATACGGTGTCCCCGGAGTGTACTCGACAATACTTGTTTAGTTCGTCAACCCAAGCGTAGTGTCGGTGCAGGTTCGAATAATGTATCAGAGTCCTATATTATTTGCAGTTGCACCGAACTTTAATGTCCGTCAACCAAATAGATGGCCAACATGGTGTGGTATAAAGTTGTTCAAGAGTAGTCGAAACAATACTTTTCAGTCGGGGCAACAACATATATAGGGCCCCGGTGCATCTCTCTGGCACTGTATACGGAATGTACCATGCCTCAACTGTGATAAACAACATATTTATTTGAAGTCATCCCACGGTCGGGGTTACATGTTTTGGGGTCAAATGTTCCTGACCGGTTGAGCTCCTGAAGCGAGAAACTACCGGTTGGTATGATTAGTTCACAAGTGACTTTGCTTTAGGACTAGCGGATAGAAACGTTTATCGGGTTGCGCGAACGAAAATCATGGAAGTCATGTTTTGGGTGAGTTAATGCGCTTCTCATGTCAGGAGCTCAGGAAGGTATTGGTGCAACCCTACCGTGGGATGGCAGCACGTTTGGAGATAAACGTTTTTGGCCGTTCGAGTTCCTCATACCAGGCACTATCGGTTAGCAAAAATACTATACGTGGAGATTTATGTAATGGGAGTAGCGCATAGAAACATTGGTAGGGTTGCGCAAGCGAATGTCTTCGAAATCATCTTCCGGGTGGGATGCTGAGATCCTCATGTTAGGAGCTCAGAAACGTCGGATGCACCTGTACCGTTTTACTGTGGGATCGCTCGGGCCACGTTTAGGAGTTCGAGTTCTTAGCGACTCAGATCCGCTAGTAGCCTGAGTGTCTACCGTTTGGGTGATTCCGTGTTCATGCATCCCATGGCGATCAAGATGTTCGCTATGCTGAGTCTGCAAAACCAATTGGGGTCAGTGTATAAACGGCAGCCAGCGGAATAGGGGATGGGAGCACATCTCGTGCTTTGTCTACGGTGGTGAGAACAAATACACATAGACCAAGCGTCATCCCACGGTAGGGGTGCAGCAATAATTAATATTCTTCTCTAGTGAGGACCTCAGTGTCTCACACGAAACGTGGCTTCGGAGACATTCGTTCGCCCAACCCGAACAAATTTTCTATGCGCTAGTTCTAAAATACACAAACCCGTAAAACATATCATACTAACCACTAGTTCATCACATTAAGAGCTCAACCGGTCAAACTCGTTAGGAATAAAACAGTTCAACCCCTACAGCGGGATGCCTGGCCTCAGGAGTGCGGCCTCTATTCCGCCGGTATATGCCTGCTGGACGTCCCGGCACAAAGCCGGCCGTTCCGGCACTAAAGCAGCGACAGGCTCCACCCCGTGTACTGCCACTACTACTTGTGTCTACCTGCGGTAAACGACCACACAGCCGCTATAGCGCGCGACCGGCACTACGGAGTCGGCACTACAGCGGGACGGCTTCTGTATGTAGTAGTATCTTACATGGGCCAATGATTTCAAAGGCACTATAAAGGGCAACCCGACCTAATAGGTCGGCACTATAGAGGGACCACTGCTCCTGCAGTTATTGTTCTCACCCACAAGGAGCCTGGCGTATACAATTCCCCTAGCACTCGACAGTCGTCGACGCGCAGGGTGGGGTAGTCCTCCTCGTCGGGCCCTTCTACTGACATGATATCCACGTATATGCCAAGCACCTCTTTCGGGAGAACGAACCTCTCCCACGTCTGGTCACCTCCGGCACTGGTGAAGCTCTGGAAAGTTACAAGAAAGGGACAGACAGGCGGGACGTCCATCGCAATTCGCGAGGTTTCCGGAGTATAGCCGCTGAGTGATCAGGAAACGTTGATGACACAAGACGCGTATCCTCGCCTCTGACTAGGGGCACCGTAGGGAGGGTCGATTCGCCAGATTCCTTATCATGCGACCTAACGACACTCGTCTGAATAATTGCTGCGTTTGTGGTGTTCGATGTCGCGTTATATACACAGCCATAACTTCGTTTTCGACTCTGCGTCTACAAAACATTACCCTGTGCGGGTCAGAGGGTGCAAACTCCGAACTGAAAGTGGAGGTACCCCCCTACAATAGCTCTGAGGTTCTACCGTGTCGATGATAGCTTCAAACAACATTCGAAATTTCACCTACCATTGTAGTACATTAACTTGCCTCGCGCACCTCGCACTATTTGACGAATGCTACGGTAGAAGTAGGGCCTACTGTTTCTGGAAAGCCATTTGTCAGAAAATCTACACCTCCCCCAAACACTATCCTTGAGGACAAAAGCCTGATGAACAAGGACATGACTTATAACGTAGACGCATGCAAAGCACAATGATATCCTGAAAAGATCTAGGGTACGAGTAGTGTCCCGTCTAAGAAGACCCGTAGTCACACGTTCATTATCGCCGAAACGTGCAACCTCTATCGTAGTGCCAGTACTTAGGTTTTACCTATCTATGCTCCGGGCTACAGTAGGGGCAGCCTTGTTTGGCCCAGACATCTCCGAAGCGAGATGGGGCACGTCACCTCAAGGAACAACTCAAAATCACTAAGTATTTCTGGTGAACTCTCTAGGCCACGGTATTGCTTATCGGGCTGTACTGTCGCATACGCTTCATGCATGGTTTTGGGTGAGGTTTGCAGCTCCTCACATGATGACGAGCCTTGGAGTAGCGTGTGTCCCGCTGAAGTGCCAGGAAAGCTACCTGGTAGGCGGCTTACAGGCACACTCGTCGGCGTGTTCTAACTTACTAGAGTTGTTGCTGTTATCCTCACACATACTCGCGTGACCAAGTCGGTGGTGATACGACAGGCTACCGTCACTCTGGAGTGGAAGAATACACGAGGGGTTTTTTATATTACCCAGTAGTTCCTCGCTTGAGGAGCTCCACCGGACAGAACCGTTTGGCCCAAAACATGCAGCCCCTACCGTACGATGACTCGTTAGAGGCCGATGGCTACGTTGGCAGACCAAGTCTCCGGCAACAGAACTGCTAGAGTAGGTAGGGAACGAGTCATCCCACGATAGTGGTGCAGCAATACGTTTCTGAGCTCCTGACATTCGGAGCTCCATATCACACCCTAAACATGACTTTCAAGATTTCGTTCGCGCAACCCGATCAACATTTTTATCAGCTAGTCCTAAACACAAATACACTCGTAACATGATCATACCAACCGGTAGTTCCTCACTTCAGGAGCTCCACCGGTAAGGAACGTTTGACCCCAAAAAGTGCAACCCCTGACTTTGGCTGACTCGAATATACCTTTCCGCCGAAGTACACGACACGACGGTGCTCTTCAAGTTAAGCAATCTGCACCTGGTGAGCGGACCCACGTATTTTTAGTCCATGGACTGCAATACCTAAGTGGAGTCTTCGCGCTATCATGGTTAGGGCAAACCCTTACCCTAACTCTTACCTTAACCTTGTTACCAAACCCCGATAATATTTCTGAAGCACTAAGGGGGAGTAGGGTGCCAAATCGAATCTGGTCCGGGTGGGATCAGGGTAGAGATGTTGACCAATCAAAATGGAGGTGTAGTCTATCGGGCACCCCGTTTCAGCCATGGAAAACTAAAACGCTAATACTAGCGCGTGGATTGCACTTAACTTTTCCGGTCCATAGGTTGCAAGTATGCGCAGGCTTGGTGACCGTATGTTGGGCACTACTCGTTCAACACATGCTACTTTCACTAGACACTAACAGACACATTCTACGATAAAGGTTCCATATTGTTTTTCTGAAGCACCTTACTTAATGAGTTATTACCACACCGAAACACTTGTTTTGAGCAAACTGAAAGTGCAATCCGATTTAACAAACCCGTGGCCCACCCACATTAACAAAGCCTATAGCCAAAGACGAATACACTTTCGACGATTTCGGGTTAAGGAGCCCCGTCACTCAGAAAGTAAAAACACCAAAACATGCTACCTCTATCGTAGAACGCGTCAAGACCATTTTGCTTCTGAGACGACTCCTCGAATGAAGAGATCTAACCCTAACTCGATTATACTGGCCTGGGCCAGGTGTACACAACATTCACGTTGCAAAACAGCCATCACATTCCGGCGGTTTGGGGTTAAGAGTCATCCCACGGTAGGGGTTGCACTTTTAGGGGTCAGACGTTCCTGACCAGTTGAGCTCCTGAAGTGAGGAGCTTCCCGTTGGTATGATCATTTTACTAGTGTATTTCTTTTAGGACTAGCGGATAGACATGCTGATCGGGTTTCGCGAACAAAAATCTTTGAAGTCTGTTTCGGGTGAGATATTGAGCTCCTCATGTCAGGAGCTCAGGGACATATAGCTGCATCCCTACAGAGGGGTGCCTCTTAAGGAGTCCCGTCGTTCAGAAACGCCTTGATCGTAGCGCGCGTCGTTTATGTTTTGTAGACAACTAGCTAGCCCATGAGACCGTTCATCAGGATCAACAAACCATGGCATAACAATAGAGGGTCGTGCATATCATATCGTACGTGTCGGATATCGTACGAAATGCATGTGTAGGTAACGTATGGCTAAACCAATTCAAAGCTGCAGACGTGCGACTCCCTGTTAGATACACCCCCAGATGAAACGCCATATTTCTATCAACAATTCACCCGTTGATAAGCAACTGCTGATGGGTATACCTGGATTATTCGTATGCCATAGGTGGGGGGAGGAGAGGGGAGGTTCAGCATGCAGTTGCCTGGATAATTCGTACACCATAGGTGTGGGGGGGATAGAGGAGGTTCACCATGCAGTTTGTCTATTCTCCACTTCGGTTGTTAGGCGAGGTGTCAAGCTTCTTAGAGGAGGAGCCTCTGCAAAAAACGGATGGACACGAAGTTGGATTGCTCTTTAGGTGAGGAGTCCCGTCAGCCATAGACGACTCAATCTGTAACATTACACTTCCCGGTGCCCCTATGTTCTCTTTACCAGATTGACTGACTAGTACGAACGGCCTCTGCCGTCATGAAGACACGCAGTACAATAGAGTGGCCACTTCGCTCAATATTTGCTCTGAGCCGCTGAAATATAGGTGACCACTTGAAAGTGAACCGTCTCACGTACCTTTCATCGGTAACTACTACTGCGCGGAGAGGTATAACGCCCAACCTACAAGCAAATAAGCAGGTAGGTTATCCCTCGCACGAGTGAACCTAAACCGCTGAAATTGAAGTACAAGAACATTGAATTTTTATCCGTAACCTTGGATAGCAAGGTCCCTCACCGTGGATATGAGAGTCTTGTCGTCGTAGTAGCAAACCTCGAAGGTAAACGATTTGTCTGCCGGAAACTTCATCTCGATCGCCCAAATCTTGACAGTCTGGTCATGTCCGACCATCTTGATCCGACCTTCGCTGTCCGCCTGCCGCCATTGGAAGGATCACGATCAGGGACACAACAAGTGACGCGGGAAACGCTAGCGTGAACGAAAACACTATGGCTGGATATATCCTTACATTTATAGCGCATGCTTCATTTATTTGTCTCATATGGAATGACACCATCATTTTATTGTAACGACTGCACGCTGATCCCACACGGGATGACGCATAACCAAACGTGTATTCTGCTGCAACACGTATCGTGAATACATTCTTCAAACATATGAGTCCTCCAACGGTAGGGGTTGCACTTTTGGGGGTCAAACGTTCCTGACCGGTTGAGCTCCTGAAATGGAAAACTGCCGGTTGGTATGGCTCTTTTTCGAGGGCATTTGGTTTAGGACTACCGGGTTGACATCTTAATCGGGTTACGCGAACGGAAATCTTGGAGGTCATGTTTCGGGTGAGATATTGAGCTCCTCTCGTCATGAGCTAAGGGACTTATTGCTGCACCCCTACCGTAGGATGACTCTAACATTTGGGTTTGTGTCCATACGAATGCGGGCAGTCTCGCACTTCCAGCTAGATAAGTCGGCCCTTAGCTGTGCGCCTAAAACAGTAGGTTCAAGCGAAGGTTGACACGGGAAATGCTGCGGCGCACTTCAATAAGTCGCTTGTAAGTAAGTATATTGTTTATGTTTTCAACGCCAGTGTGCCTCTTACTACATAGTATTTGGAAGGGCGCATCGTTATCTTGCCTTGTCAGCGCTAACGTTTACGGAGTCGGCGACATACTTGCTTTGTCTTGCCAGGGCTAGCGCGTATGCAAACACTGTGGAAGATCACATAGTGATATCATTTTTGTGCTTGCCCGAGGCTCGACAATGGGCAGCGTGATCTTCAAAGTTGATAATTCCTAAAATTCCCTAAAGAAGAATAACACGGACACGAACGGAAACATATGCAAAATGTCTACCTTCCTTCTATGCCTACTTGGTTTATCTACAATTGGGATTATCCCACGGTAGGGGTTGCACTTTTTGGGGTCACACGTTCCTGCCCAGTTGAGCTCCTGAAGCGAGGAACTGCCGGTTGGTATGATCATCTTACGAGTGCATTTGTTTTAGGACTAGCGGATAGCAATGTGATTGGGTTGCGCGGACGAAAATATTGGAAGTCATGTTTCGGGTGAGATATTGGGCTCCTCATGTCAGGAGCTCAGATATTTATTGCGGTACCCCTACCGTGGGATGACCAAATACTCCGTTTGTTTTATTTCCTCCCTCCTTGCCAATGCTGTCTCCTTATATTATATTCGTATGTCCTAAGCCGCATCGAAGCTCCACCCCGACGCCATCGGTGCGGGTCTGAGTGATCCCACGGTAGGGGTTGCACTTTTTGAGGTCAAACGTTGCCGACTGGTTGAGCTCCTGAGGCGAGCAACTACCGGTCGGTATGATCATTTTACTAGTGCATTTGTTTTAGGACTAGCGGATAGAAATGTTGATCGGGTTGCGCGAACGAAAATCTTGAAAGTCATGTTTCGGGCGTGAGATGTTGAGCTCCTCATCTCAGGAGCTCAGAAACTTATTGCTGCTTCCCTACCGTGGGATGACTCGTCTGTCACCCTGCCACATATTGTCTTGTCAACGCTACTGCGTACTGTTAGAGGTCCCTTGATAGACGAGTTATGGACCTCAGTCAACACCCTAACTCCTAGAGTGATCGAAAATGCAACCCGATGGCCAATACCATCGCCTATTACACGGTAGGAGCGCAGAAGAAAATGACAAGCTCGTATAACATCAGGAGATTAATGTATCACCCGAAACGTGAAACCGAAGACGTTGATTCGCGCTACCCGACCAACATTTCTGTGTGCTAGTCCTAAAAGATGTACTTCGAAGTATACTCGTAAACGTATGATACCAATCGGTAGTTACTCACATCAGGGGCTCAACCGGTCAGGAACGTTTGCCCCAAAAACATGCAACCCTTACCGCAAGATGACTCTGTCTGACGGGTAACATCGATCGAACACCAATGTTATTCCCACCATATGCGTTTCCCTTGACGATCCCCGTTCGTCGCAATGATTTCGGAGAAAAGGTGGTACAATGCTTCTATCGAACCATGCATTTGCCAGTGCAAGTGTACTGGCACCGCACACGCGACAGTGCGCAGCCGTAGCAACCCCACCGTCTGATATTGCTCTTTGGCTTTCTCGATACATAGTCGCGATCAAGGGTACGGTAGGGCGATAACTCTGAAAGCCGCTTACTTTACTCGCGTGATTCGCTCCAGCACCTTTATATCAACTACCCCAGAACATCTATATCACGTGCGGTTCAGTTTCACGATCAGCAACGCCACCATCAACATATTTTTCGGCTGCGCTAACACCAAAAAACAAAACCAGGTTTGTTGTTGTGTACAGAAGAACAAGTTTTGGGCCAGGCGCGCAAGTGGCCTACACTCGATATACTTAAACACTAAGGGTACCAACATGGGCCCGCTAGGGGTAGTGGTAGTGCGTTGGGGTGGATAGGTAGACAGCCCCTGGACGCGTCGAGTTTCCTTCAGAAGGAAGCTACGTGTACCGATGATATCCTTTGTTCGGTGCCACCACTGTATGCATCCTCGTTCAACAGGTGAAGCGCCCCTAGAGCCGCTGGTAACTTGCTGGGTGCAGCTGTACCGCGAGTCCGCGCTCAGAGGGTAATCCTGCGAAACGTTTCGAAACAAATGTAGGGTAGGGACGCAAATAAATACTCCGTCTGTTGTTACGGAAAATATCCTATCGTAAATTGGCCGTCTGGCAAACAAAATGGGCTTCATCAATGCGCAGAATGTCGTACGAAGTGGCACACACGATTACCGTTGTCCGTTTTCTGTTTTAGCGGCGATTAATCATCAATATATTTGAAAGAACCCGATCCAACCGAACCGAACCGAACCGAACCGAACCGAACCGAACCGAACCGAACCGAACCGAACCGAACCGAACCGAACCGA
>JBBMKB010090507.1:0-11342 GCA_037833945.1 Alaria marginata
CGCCGCCCGCTGCGCTCGCCGTAGGCTCATGGAGATTGAGCATGACATGTGGTCTATGGCGAAATGGGCAATGTGCAAGTGCCAAGAGGCGTAGTTGGTGGGCCGAGTACAGAATTAATCTGTATCCACGACTTGTCTTGCAACTTGTGACGAATACTCCATAAGCGCAATGTATTATTAAGTGCACTTCAAAAAGCACGTTGACCGCTTTTAGCGAGCACCACCACCACGACAGAAGAAGTTCCTAATGCCCTGGTCTATAGTAGTAGTATATAGTACATGTGTCGCCAGTTTGCAGTTTGCACCCAGCTGTTTTTCTTTTTTTCTCGCTTTCTGTATTTCGGATTTTTTTTTTTTTGAATTTAGTGTAAAAAACGGCCATCCCGCCCAGTCTTGAGCCGCTTTCGATTCTGACCGAAGTTCTGGAGATCCATTTTTTTACTTCTTTCGGACTCTTTAGAAATATATATATTGATTTTAGTGTGGAAAAAAATATGTTAATATTAGTATAGGATTTTTATTATCTAGGGATTAGTCTATTATAGCATTCAAGGGGCTCCGCTATGCGGGCGGCTGAACGCCGCCCGCTGCGCTCGCCCTAGGCTCATGGAGATTGAGCATGACATGTGGTCTTGGGCGAAACGGGCAATGTGCAAATGCCAAGAGGCGTAGTTGGTGGGCCGAGTACAGAATCAATCGGTATCCACGACTTGTTTGGCAACTTGTGACGAATACTCTATAAAAAATGCAATGTATTATTGAGTGCACTTCAATAAGCACGTTGACCGCTCTTCGCGAGCACCACCACCACGACAGAAGAAGTTCCTAATGCCCTGGTCTATCGTAGTACATATACATACCAATTTGATGCGAGTGGTTCGTACTGCGGTCGTTAAAACTTTCACCTTTCGGGCTGTACAGGCTTTCAAATTTCAACTTCTGTTGGGCCTTTCGTCCATTTTGCGCTATAGGATGCCCTGTGGGATACCCCACCGGACGATGGGCATCCCGATCGACGCATGATACGGACTGGGATATGGGTAATCTCATGGGATGACCCATGTGAAATCCCCCATGAGATGTACTACTCATGGGATGTACCATGATATGTCCCACAAGATGAACGTCATCCGAACATCTCATTCATGGGTCATCCATCCCATTGGACGGCCCGTATGATGTTTGGATACCATGGGACGTTCCATGGACTTATTAAGAGACTGCGGGACATGAGGAAGCTCATGGCAAAGCTCATGGGTCAAGCCCTATAATTATCGGCATCCCGTGGAACATTCCGTAATATGCTTGAATTTATCCCCTAGGCCATCCCACGGGGTTATTAATAGGAATTGGGACATCCCATGGGACGGTCCATGAGACGACCCGTAGGATTTTTTACATACCATAATAAGGACATGCCATAGATAGAGTAGGTCCTAGTGTGACATTTTCACAGATTCATGCCCGGCAGCATCATACATGGAACCAGGTACCGGGTACCCCGGTGTTATGGTATCCCCTGGGAAGCCCGTTTCCTGTTTTCTTGGCGTTTTTTACGTTTTCCCCGGCTTCGTAGCTTCGCCGTACGTACGTAACTTGTGGGCGTGTGGGTTTTGAGGGGCAGCATCTTCGACTCATATTGTAGTGCGTGGAACGGGGTTTCCCCGAATTGCCAATGTGTCTGCATGATATGCGACTCATCAGAGTGGGCTAGTGTTGTTATGGTATTACCTAGGAACTAGGAAGGTAGGGAATTACCTGTGTCCCTGGGAAAAAGGGACGTTTTGGTATAATATTTATTAATAGGAATAAAGAAGGCGTTCGTGTCAGAGGATGAAACAACCTGTGGCGGGCTCGCCACGGGGAGAATCAGTTTCCAGCGGCGCGTGATCTGAATAGAAACTACTCTTCTTCTCTGTGTCTGAGCAACGAACACACGGACGGGAGTAATCTCAGCAAGACCAATATCTCGGTTTCTTACGAGAGCCGGTAGTTTATCATACCTATCTTTCTTGTAGTCGTACTCGTAGAATAGTGTAGTAATAATAATGAAAAACAGGACGAGGCAGCACATGGGACAAGGTGCACATCTATATCCGTTCACGCCGCAGCTCGGCAGGAGCTATGTATAATACTTCATAATTCGTGGTCGAGACGTTAAAAGACAAAGGCTTAAGACGCGTAAAGTACAGGTTCTCGTGTTGATGACGACGCAAAAACAGCTATTAATAAAACACATGAAGATGGGCGAGTAGGCTGTGGGCGTCGGTTTTCGCCTTCATTATCGTTATCGTATCGTTTATCGAGTTTTTGTTGTTTCGATTCGATAACGATAATTATCGTTATCGTTATCGAAGTTTTTTAGCCGTTATCGTACCGAAATGTGATTTGTTTCGATATCCAACACTAATATGAATACATACGACGAGTACTCGTATGCTATAGGGGGGAAGAAGATAGGAGAGAGGTCCACTTACACGGTTAGACTGCTAAAAATGGTGATGATATCACACAGCAGCAGCAGTTTATAGTGATTATTGCCGTTTTTTATTGTTACTGGATTTTATAGCTGTACTCTTATCATCGTATATGACGTACGACCGAGCGTATGATATCATACGAGTACTCGTACTGCTGTAGTAGTGCTGCTGCTGCTGCTGTATGGACGAGTACTGCTGCTGCTGCTGTACGAATGTGTGTCATTTTCTTCACGTAGGTCCAAGATGAAAAAGCTGCAAACTGCTGCTGCTGCTGCTGCTGCTGCTGTACGAATGAGTACCACTTTCTTCACGTAGGTCCAAGATGGAAAAGCTACAAACTGGATGGTATTAACAGCGATAGCTAGTGATGGTCTTCGAAGCATTTTTTTTGTTCGGCTTTCTTTTATCGTGTTGCCTCCGAGTTCCGAGTGGGCTCGACCATCAGCAGCTGATGTGCTTCTTTTTCTTTTTCGTATGCTACGCAATGTGCTAGATGGCGTTCTTTGTTTGATTGCTTTTCTGTGTTTTCTTCCTCTTCGTTCAAGACGGTTTGTCTTATATGCGACTCTTGGCGGTACTCCGTCGCAATCACCGCCTGTTCACTACTATGGACTGATTTAGTGCAACATCCTACATCCCTTGGCAGTAGTATGTCGCTTTTACGATCCGTCTCCGCTTATTTTACCTACCTTATGGGCATGCGCGAAGCCGCAGGCGGGCGTCAGCCTGCCGCGGCGAAGCCCCCCTTGTACCAGGTAAGATATATTCGTATATCATCATATTATCGCCGTACCAGGTACGATCTTGTTGTGGATTATCATATCGGTACACGGACAATACTCATAAACATGATAATATCACAACTTGATAAATATCACAACAGGACGACATCACAACATATGGAAACATGCTCAGGCAAGCGCGAGGCAGAAAGCAGGAAGGGCGGGTCGGACGAGGCCGGGCAAGTACTACAGGTTCCACACCGAGTCGGCGTACACGCAGGAGATGCTGTCGATAATTATACTAAAAATAGCAGCAACAATACCGACCAGCACCCGACATGATACTACCACATCATGATAACACCGCAACAACAAGGTGATAATATCACATACCAGTTACCAGGTACCCTGGTATGATATTATCATACCGTCTTCGTATCTAAATATCGATAATATCACAATGTATCACATATCGAAATTTAAACAGGCAAGATCTAGACAGAGGGCAGGAAGAGTGGGTAGGACGGGGCCGGGCAAGTGCTACAGACTCTACATCGAGTCGGCGTGCAAGCAGGAGATGCTGTCGAGAGTTATGCTGCAAAAAATAGCAACAATATCGAAGAGCACTACACAGCAACGTCATAACCACAAGTTATATTATCAAAGTATATACCTGGTACCAGTTATGATATTATTATACTGTCTTTGTATCAGAATATCGATACTATCGCAATGTATCGCACATCGAAATTTAAACAGGCAAGCGCTAGGCAGAGGGCAGGAAGGGCGGGCAGGACGGGGCCGGGCAAGTGCTACAGACTCTACACCGAGTCGGCGTACAAGCAAGAGATGCTGTCGAGCTCGGTTCCTGAGATTCAAAGGACCAACCTAGGCAACGTCGTGCTGCAGCTGAAGGTTGGTGTTGTATGGCTTGATTTATTTTGGTTTGGGTATTGGGTTGGGTTTGTTTAGTTTTGTTTAGTTTTGTTTGGTTTTGTTTTGTTTTGTTTTGTTTGGTTTGATTTGGTTTGGTTTGGTTGGTTGATTGGTTGGTTAGATATGCTGTTGAGCTCGGTACCCCGAAATTCAAAGGACGCGCCTAGGAAACATCTTGCTGCAACTCAAGGTTGGTGTTTTGTTTTGTGGTTCGGTTTGGCTGGGTTTGGTTTGGTTCATTGGTTGGTTAGTTGGTTGGAGATGCCGTCAAGCTCGGTACCCGACATTCAAAGGACGAACCTAGAGTAGGAAACGTCGTGCTGCTCCTCGACAAGGTCGGTGTTTTTCTTTTTGTGATTTAGTGTGGTAGTATGATATTAACGGTGGTGATTGGGGTTGAGGGGTGGAGTAGTATTCCTACGATAGGGGTAGCATCTAGGCCCTAACCCTTTACGGGACGCCTCAGCTGGCGTCAAGGCATATGGTTTAAGGCACACATTAAGACCCGTAATCAGAGATAAGGCATATTTTAAGGCTCGTGCTCCCACAGTTGGGGGGGATATTGCTTGGAATTAGAGTGGAATATTTGTTGCAGAACCAAGTGCTATATTTACCTCGACCGTGGAGTATCGTGTCCAACCGATATGCCTTCAGCGGGAATTCCCAAAAGTAGTGGACAAGGGCGATGTATTTGAAGTGCACTTTCGACCCACAGGGAAACACATTTCTTCGCGAAATGCCTAGAATCTCTGCCCTATTCTCTGTTTGTGCGGTTTCCGGTGTAACGGCGTTATGTTTGGACACAGTAAATGGCCTTTAAGCAAGTTTTAAGGCTCCAAACAGAACACTTAAGGCACCTGCTTTTGGAAAAGGGCGTTACGGCATACCAGGTATGTTAAGGCGTGCCTTAAAGACTAGGGCCTAGTAGCATGTCATTTTTTTGAGGGTCTTCGTTTGAAGAGCTCTCTGACACATGCCACGGTAGAGGTGCACCATTTTTTGCTCTGAGACTCCTCACTTGCGGGGCTCTATCATATACCTTCACCCAAAACCTGACTTTGAGTACATTAATAGTGCAACCCGATTGCCAAACCCATGGCCAAGGTGTATACAAGAAAAGCTTATTGCAAAACAAGAATGATATTCCGACGATTTTTGGGTTAAGGAACCCCGTCATTCAGAAAACAAAAAAGCCAAAAAGTCAAAAAGTGCTACGTACCTCTATCGGAGCACGCGTTCTCTACCTCACGCAACCGCGGACTTCAAGGAATTTGATACTTCAAACCCATTAACAACCCCGTCACGTAACCACAAAACGGTTTCTATCGCGAAAGACGAGTGGGATTGTAACGATATTGGGTAGTTTCTCAGTTAAAGAGCCCCGTTAGCGGCGCGTACTAGATAGAGGTAGCACATTTTGGCTGAATCGTTTTCTGAATGACGATTATTCTTAACCCAAAATAGTCGGAAGGTTATTCTTGTTTTGCAGTATTATTGTTTTGTACACTTAGGCCATGGGATTGCTCATCGGCTTGCGCTTTCAGTTGTATCAAGAACATTTTTTTGGGTGAGGTATAGACCTCCTCAAGTGAGGAGCCCCAGAAACAAATTGGTGCATGTCTACCTAGCATGTGTCCAGCCAGAATCGAAACTAGTGGAAATGTGCCAACCCCATCGTACCGGGGTTCCAGTAGTAGTTGTAGTAGTTCGTGCTGTATGCATGGTTTGTCTGTTGTTGGTTGTTTGTGGTACGTTGTACAGTTGGTGGTAGCAGGGGTTGAAGTAGTATTTATAGTGGGAGTAGTAGGAGTGGTAGTAGTAGAAGTAGCGTTGCTGGTTGTTGTTGACATGGTTTGTTGTTTGGTTTGTTAACCGATTCGTTTGGTTGGGTTGGTTGGTTGACTTTGGTGGTGTGGTGCTGGTGGTGGTAACAAGGGTAGAGGTTGTAGTAGAACCGGTAGTAGTAGTTCTAGTGGTAGTTGGTGTTGTTTTGTTTGATTGTTTCTTTGTTTGATTCGTTAGTTTGTTTTGCCTGTATTTTGTTTCGTTGGTTTGCTTACTTGGTGATTTGTTTGTTTGTATGTTTGCTACTTGGAGACCAGTTTATTTGCTTAATTGTTGTCGATTTTGTCGTTCTGTTCATTGGCTCCTTTGTTGCAGGCGATGGGAATCAACGACCTTCTTGGGTTCGACTTCATGGACCCTCCCCCCGTGCAAACGCTCGTGTCTGCCATGGAAAACCTCTATGCCCTGGGAGCCCTCGACGAAGAAGGGGTGAGACTACATGTATATGCAAACAATGGCAACGGGACCCCCCTCGTCTAGACGCTAGTGTACGTGATGGAAAACCTATATGCCCTCGGCGATTGAATGATTGATACAATACAGAACGTAGGGGTTGAGACTGAACGTCAATATGTTCCCAAAAAATGGCAGATCTGTTCGGCGAAAACCGCCAAAAAATCCTAAAACATATTGAAGAAACAAAATGTGCCGCCGCCCTATTCACTTGGTTTTAGACTGCAGTGATGGCTGACAGAAAAAAAAAAAAGATGACGACGTACGAGACGCGTTGGATCCTGGGATTTGACAGGCACGTGTTATCAGTGTAAACAGAGGGAAAGGCTGGTTATTCATAATTTGTCAATACATTTTTACGTCTAATCGGCCGGAAATGTGCGGGGAAACTTGTGTTTTCTGTTAAGGTGGTCTCTAGCTCAATGGGGTAGAAGTACTGCAATTTTGTATGGATAAAATATCAGCCTTCCTCTTGACTGGGACTTGGCAGAGACAGCAAAGCAATCCACACTTGAATCCAGTTAATAGCCGACGAGAAATACTTAATCAAACTTGGCTCTCTTCATGCCCCTCGAGAAAAAGGTCCCCAAAAAGTCGAAATAGAAAAAAGATAACCAAGCGAAACGAGAAAATACAAGAGTCGTCGAAGCAAACATATATACTTGTACACGGGTGAAGCCAAACGCCGAGCGATTGCCATCACTCCAGGTGCCATCGCGGAAACGGAGGGCATCTGTGATCGAGATTTGATGTTACCGGAAGCGAACCGCACCGAGATGCAAAGGCCTCCCTTCAAAAGGGTGTCATCGCAAAGAAAAGTCGAGTAAAAAAATATACCACTTGTCCGAAATGTAAGGACCGTTTGTGTTTTGGTATACATATAAAACGATCCCTACATTTCCGGACAAAGTGGTAGCTTGTACGACGACCCGATCGTACGGATACGAGTACAGCAGTGCATGCTTGGAGCATGACCCTAGGCGCGTTTTGAATGCATCCTTGGCCTAGACTGAAGCTCGGCGGCACGCACAGTAGCAACTTACACGTGGGCTAGAGGTGGGGGATGCCGCCACGGAGGCACGGACGGCGCCGTCGACCTCGCAGTCTCTACGAGGTGAAGCATGTCAAGATGGTTACTGGGTATATCGTGCGCAGCAGCAGAATAATCAAAGCGGGAGATCAGAGCCTGCGACTTGATCCCTACATTTCACACAGGGAGGCAGCGCGGTAGCACTGGCGTGCTGCCGGCCGCCCATCCCAAGAGACCGCGCACGACCGCGCACGCTCGTGCGTCCATGTTTACGCTGGTGTTCTGCGCTTTGGGCCTGGTGCTTTGCAGCAGCACGCTTCGTACGAGCAGCAAAGGCACCCCACCCGGACTGACTTTGTTTCTAGAAAGTGGTGGCAGGAGAACTTTTTGTGTGTATTCTACGTTACGAATAGTTGTTTCTCGTGACGTGATTTTTATGTCCCGATCGCGGATTGGTTGATTTCTTAAAGATTTTTGTTCTCATCTAACGGCCATGGTACATTTTTGTTTCCAGTTTCCACGTCTTAATATAATCCAGTCTCAGGCCTAACAGTGGTTGCCCCGTCTTTAGAGAGGGTAAGATCACATAAAAGCACACTTAAAAGAGGGCAATTCGGCTAGGACCAAACAAATAATAATCTGAAGTAGTGTGGAATAGTATTTCCAGGAGTTAAAGTTGGGAGAGAACGCTAGTTAAAAGTGGCACTTTCGGCCCAAGCCGTACTTGTCTTGGGTCGGGGTACCAACTGCATCTAAATATTGCCAAAGTATGCCTCGGGTAGCCCTCAACGAAAGAGGGGTGATGCATTAAATATGGCACCCCCCTCCTGCCCCCCCGTGCAAACGCTGGTGTCCGCCATGGAAAAAACTATTCCTTGGGAGCCCTTGACGAACAAGGGGTGATACAGATAACTTATTCCTAAATTATGGCAACAACGATCAACACCCGAAAAAGTACCATGGCAACAAAAAATGACAACCGAAAATGACAGCTCGAAATTACGGTGAAGATGACCTAAAAGACAAGAGCGTGAAAACCTTGAAATTGAGCTTGGAAAATCGACGATAACGACGCAATTAATATGGCCATGAAAACGGCCATGAAAACGACACAATTAAAATTACCATGAATATAACCATGAACGTGCAAACGCCGGTGTTTGCCGTGGAAGGCCTGTATGCCTGAGGAGACCTCGATGAAGAAGGGGCGATAAAAAATAACGAAATATGGCAAGGCCGAAACAAACGATACTATTATATGTACCGTAGAACGTATACCATGACAAGAAAAGGATAAATT
Source organism: Alaria marginata (assembly GCA_037833945.1). Lineage (NCBI taxonomy): Eukaryota > Phaeophyceae > Laminariales > Alariaceae > Alaria > Alaria marginata. The sequence goes on from JBBMKB010090507.1 coordinate 8,767, forward strand.
AAACTTACCAGGAATAATTGCTGTGCCAGGAGTAGTTAGCACGAATAATTACCATAAACACGATTTAGTAGTGCGATGGAAATGGCAATTAACATGCAAACGAAAAGGACACCACCGCTAATCCCAAAACTCACCACTCGCGCCCCCCCCCCCCCCCTCCCTAATCCCTATCCCGTCCTTCCTGTGGCAGCTGCTGACGAGACTTGGCCGCAAGATGGCTGAATTTCCGCTTGAGCCTCAGCTGTCCAAGATGCTTATCACCAGGTGGGTTCGCGGTACCACCTACCATAGGGTTATAGGGTAAAGTAGAGTTTTGGGCGTATTAAAAACAAAATGATCGTCTCATAATACTGGAACCACGCAGGAGGAGCCACACGACATTCCCCGAATCCCATGCTAAATCCTTGTAACTTCTACATATGGAGCCACACGACATTCCCCGAATCTCATACTAAATCCCTGTAACTGCTACATATTTTTGGAGCACGCGCCTCTCATTTTCAGTGTTTACCCCGTATAATTATATTCACGGTGGGTCCCGCGATAGAGGTACAGTACCAGTCTGAAAATAAGTATAAATTCGCTATGAATAATACTTCAAAATGTGTGAAACCCCGAGATCTTATGTAAGGGATGATCAATAATCATCCCAGGGTCAACCAATGGGTGTTTCATTCCTTTGGTCTATCTGCATGGGGGTAGGATTAGCAACGATTCTTAAGGTTTATGATAGCAGTACCGTACGGCTTCCATTCCATATCGAGCTTCCATTTGTTGTTTTTCCTATCGAGCTTATATTTTTTCCCGGACTGGTAACTCTTTTTGGCCTAAACGTGTTTTTGGCTGGCGGGGCTCCTCAATTAGATTAAATAATAGAGCTGTGAGTCGGCGCGACTTAAGGCCGCGGGGGATCCCTCAGGAAAAGTCACGAGTTTTGTAAAATGCGTTTTTATTCCGGCCGGGCTGTTCGTGAAATTTGTCTGATTTTGCTTTAAATTGTGGTGTGAGTTAGAAGTTGCTTCAAAAATTGAAATACACTTGACAATAGAGTGGCTCGGAACACGCACACATACCGGAAACATCGATGGACTGAGGAGACAACACACTCAAGAAACCAGAGCCTTCAAGCCCTGAGCTGCTGTTCGCTGTCCCCATCCTCGCCGATGGGCAGCCTCGAGCGTTGAAGCGTGCGCTGCAAGGGATACCTACCGCGAGGTCCGGTCGAGGAGACTCTCCTACTTATGATGGCCGAAGACAACGCTAACTTGCACAGCAGCTAGCTGGACGTAAACTCGACGTAGTAACATGCTCGTTTGGATGCGAGACTCCCCTCCAGAAGTGAAACACGAGCTACCCGAAGAAGACCGTCACCTACGGCCGCCATCAGTCACTCCTGGTGGCGCAGCTTCACATCCAGGTGTGTTTGCGTTCGACAATTCGACTCTCTTGTTGCTTTTTCCAAGCCAATTTATCTCGTACACACCTGGTGCTTTTGGCACTGCTGCGAGTAGGCATGTACAAAATATTGTGGGCGAAAATATAAAAACCGTTGGTATATTGTTATCCAAACTACAATGCTCTTACACTTACAGTAAGTATGTACAGATAAATACTTTTTTCTAAATTATTTCAAATACGTCAGTTGTGAGTTCGACGAGTTGAGTAGTCGATACTCATGTTTGCTGGTAAATGTACTTTATTGCCTGGACGATTCCGCTGTCAAATGTCATGCATCTCGTACTACATGTATAACCTAGTATTAATGGCAACTATAATACGAACCTGTAAACTGCTGTACTATACTACTATTAGTATTATATTACCACATAAAGGTCCCTATATTGTGCTGGTTGAATAGTGCCGATCGCAGGCTATAATGCCTGTGAAATCGCTGGGCATAGATGGGAGCGACGAGTAGTGGTATACCTTGTGCATAAGATGCTGCAGGAGCTGTAGCAGCACTAATGATACCTCACGGTTTCATATCGTACCTGGTATGTATTGTAAATCATATGAATGTATAGACTTCAGCAGTAGCTGCAGCAGTATACCTGGCACCTATGGACATTCGGGGAAACTGAGGACACACGCCCGGTCATAAATATGGACACAACAATCTGCAGACAACAATATCACGTCACGTTGAGCAGCAATCAGAATACCCACAGTTTCGGCATTTACTGGCCAACTTGCCAAACGCATACCTGGTATATTATATCGTACGATATTCCTGGTATATATCTCGAAACCCCATCTCCCCTAAACACGGAGCACAACGAGGTAAAAGCCTGACATCGGACACGTCTAGTTATTTTTTTCTGCGGGATATGATACATGTTTTGAACAACAACACGCTGTAAAAATGCGGAAGGTCAGCCATGCAAAACTTGCCCCAGGGTAATTTTTTCGATATGTTGGCTACACAGCTATTGGGTTTCCAACATCTAAAATACCAGTAGATGAGTAGGGACCTCTCTGTGGCTGTAGTGCACACGCTTTCCACCCCGGCCCCTCCCTTCTCCACATATCTAGGTATGACAAAACCAAACATGCCCTCAATCTCCATTCCCTTTTTT